>VZTL01052134.1:2297-28042 GCA_013400535.1 Scopus umbretta | reverse complement strand
TTATTTTTAATTGATTCCTCAAGTACACTGACTGCTTCTCAGCTGCAAAAGTAAAATGTGCAATGCCTCTTTGAATCATGACAAATAAATATCTCCTTTGTAAATACCATTGCTTCCTTATGTCAGTTATTAAGCAATGTTGAACATCTGGCTTGATTACAAAAGTTATAACCTGTATTATGTGATTATTATTTTTAAATAATTTTTATGTTTCTTCTTTTTGAGTCATTATACTATATATCAATACCCCTTCTCTTGATATTTCTGATCACAAGATCATACCTTCTCAACTCTTACCAGTGGCTGGCATCAGCAGTCTCAGACTAGCCTCACCACCTTCTTTTCTGGATTCAGACGGTGCGTAGTATAAACAGAAAAATAACCTGCACTGTGAACAAGAGGTTGGTAGACTAAATAGGATCTTCCTACTTCCCTGTTCTCCAGGTCATCAGGACCAGCTTATCCATAGAGCAACCTAGAAGAGCCTAGATAATAACTACCTGCAAAGAGCAGTTTTGTATTAACCCCTTCTTCCTTCAGGCGTGTTCCTGGCGTGCATGGGTTTGCCTGCCACTCTGAAAGAAAAAAATGTGCGTGCTTTAATCCAGTGGGAGATTTCCCAGTGCTTAAGAATCAGCTTCCCTGCTGGAGTTCACTCTGTAATCCTTGGGTTTTATCAGAAAGCTATTATGTGGCCCAAATGTGTTGGGTATAAATACTTTGGTACCCAAGTGAATTGAAACTTGCTAGGCAGTTTCTCATTGGCAGTGCTGCATTCATGAGTGAGAAATGTATTTGTTGATGCATTTATCTCAATGGGTTGCCTAATTTAACTTGCAGATTTTCCACCAATTAAAAAAGAGAAAAGTTTCTATTCTAAGTTCTCGTGCTTTTATTAGAAATTTCCAGCATATATGAAACATAGTTAACTACCAGTGTGCAGAAAAAAGGACAACAAGTAAATACTAAAGCACAGCATTAAAGAAAAAAAGGGGAGAATGCAACTTTGGTGGGCAGAAGGTGAGAATAACATAAAATATTTTTATATTAATTGTACAGGGATGGTAGTAGTCATGGGAATCGGACTGCGATTCAGATGTAGGTAGGAACAAATCTTACTCTGTTACAGTCTGTAAAATACAGTGAGAGCTTGTGAACATGGCCGTTCAAGAAAAGAGAAGTAAGGTATTTTTCTAACAAGTCACATCTCTCTTGATGTATTCACTTGGAAGAAATACTTTTTTTTGGTGGTGTAAGTTCACTGCTGTCTATTTTAGGACTCACAGTCCTTATTAGTTCCATGGATCGAGTATGAGCTGCTTATATTTGTTTGGTCCCAGCACGTTCAATCCTCCGAGCTGCTGAACACCTGCAATACCCAAGGAAATTAACGGAAGCTGCAGGTGCTCACAGCATCTTTGGAGCAGAGCTAAGAAAAGAAAATAAGGCCTTCCATATATGCCACTTTTTGTTACATAGGGAGTACGGAGGAAACTAACAAGCTGGTAGATTCTTTTCCCAGGAGAGGAATCAAAAGAAACAAAATCCTTTCCTAACCTCTAAGCATCTGGAAGGAAAAAAACCCAGTAATATGTGATATAAAGAGGCAATCTCAAGTACCTGATGTTAAAAAGAAAAAAGTTGAACAAAAATGTTATAAAAATACGTTTTATCATATTATGTTCTGCTAAGACATGATGAATAATTACTAGTGAAGTGTTAAAGTGTTGTCATCCCAATCTTACGTGCTGTTGGAAAAATTTACTTGGGGATGAAATTGCCTTTTTTTGTGTTATGAATTGATTCTTCTACTTTTTCAGGTCAAATACTAAAAACTGGGTATATATGATGTCCAGCAAAGAAAGAACAGTTTCTTACTGAAAGCAAGTGCTTAAAAGTACCCTGTTATGGACCAAAAATATTCATTTCAGCAAGCCCCACCTGGTTTAATTTGAACACAGTCCAAATTGCATAGGGTATACAGACTATTGCTAATTTTATGTGGTATTTTAAAGTGTGTAATGCTATCTAAATTCAAAGTTAAATTCTTATTACTGTCTTAAGAGGACATTTGCAACAGTTTAGAATAACAAGCACATCTCTAGGATTAGCCCAAGTGCATTTTCACTGATTCAAAAGGGTCTGAATAAATTTGCATGCCCCTCCAGCAACTTCTCAGACTCTTTCAGTACTTTTCACACACTTTTTAGTCTATGCAGGCAAAGACAGAGGCAATGTTCTTCTTAGAATAATAACTATCAAGAGGTTTATATGACAAGTTTGCATTCAGCAAAGTCAGTTACTGCCTGCTCTCAAAGCTGTTTTGAAGCTTTGGATGCCTGAATACCTATGAGCTGTTGTTTACGTAATGGAAAAATCCCTGACAGTAATCAAGATGAATAAAATGATTTTTCTTCATGGTTATTGCCAAAAGTTCTTCCATAATGTAAACCGTATCCTAAATATGATGAAGTCTTTTGATAGATAAGAATCTCCATTTTCTTTCAGTGTGACAGAGAGCTATGTATCTTGATATGCCCCCTAAGGAACAGCGAATATGTCTGCTTTCCCTCAGGTGTTTGCCTGATTCTGTTCATGGCATGCCTATACAATCTGTAGCAGATTTGGAGTGTTTTATTTATTTTTCTTAGGGCTGAAACCTGTTCTTGGATGGAGGAACAAGAGTGTATGCATGGTACGTGTGCAACCTTAATATCCAATAGTATGTTGTAGCCCTAAGATCTACAAGCCTGCTTCTGTGACAATAAACTTTAATTCTGCAGTTCTGATTCATGCCTTAGAACATCACACCACAAAAAAAATTCTGCAGTGTTTTAGTTTCTGGCATTTTAGTTTCAAGTTTTTTTCTGATTAAATATTAAGTATTTTTTATTACAAATTATTTTCTTCATTGACATTATTCATTAGTTTACTGTTAAAACAACAACTATCTGCCTAGAGTTAAAATGCTTTGTCTATGTCATAATGGAGTTAGAATCTCAAGACTCAAAATCCATATATCCTATGATGGCTTAAAATCTGCACAGGGGAAGCATGCTAAATGCATTTGGCTTGATGGCAGCTATATGTCTTTTTGATGATTGGAGTATTCTTTCCTATCAGTACTTATTGGTTCAGATTTACTTTTTTCCTAAAAAACATCCTAAGTGTGTCATTATATTGCCAGAGATCACTGCTACTAATGGCAAGTAGTAAAACAGGATGAGCACCAAGAAAGTCTTCCTTGCTTATGTGCGAAATAGCCAGCTTTTCATGGTGCTTCAGACTTTCTTTTCTCTGGGAAGTAGCTGAATACCCAGTCTTTGTTAGCATCTTTAAATCTCTTTATCCCATGCATTTTATCATTCTTGCTGATATCTATCCTAGTGCTCTGAAAGGGGAGGAATCCATGCTAGGCTATGAGCCATGAAGAATTTTCAGTGTCCATAATCCATTCAGAACCGAAGTATCATTGCCCAGACATTTAAATTGGCCACCAAACCCTTAGAACTGTGACTTTAGCTTCCTTAGTTTCTGAGAGCCATTGAAATCTTGCAGTTTCCAAGATCCCTGTATTTCCTGCCAGGTAGGAGCATGGCCTAATTCTCTGGGATCCAGCTGCAGTTCCTTCACCATGTTCATCTGAAATAATGAACTCAGTCTGATGGCTCTATATTCTTTATCTCTAAGCAACTGCTGAATAAGTTGGTTTCTTTGAATTTGCTTATCCCTGGTTATTATCTTTGTCAATGTTATATTTCAGAGTACTCTAAGAAAAGAAGTAAAATCTTTCTGAGATTTAGGAAGCCTCAGTGAAGTTGCACTGCAGTTATGCTTCTTGTTGCTTTCTCCCTTAAAGCCTTGAAATTAATTCCTGATGATCAGACAGATTAATAAGTACCAGACAGCCTGGGAGGCACAGGTTATTAAAAAATACTATGTACAATATCTTCTCTTTTTTTATTCAAGAGCTCTGAGATATTTTCTTCACAGAAATTCCAGTGCACATTATCATTAAACTCAAACGTCCAAGGAAACCCACCAATGTGATGTAGATGTGCCTCAAGCTGTTAGAACGTGCTGTTGTACACCAGTCTTCCCAGTATACACCTGAAGGTACACCAGTCTCCCAGTATACACCTTCTCAGTATATCCTCCTCAAGGCTGTCTGCAATGTCTGTATCAAACAGGAGAGGAATAGACACCTGTCTCACCATCCCAGTGATGTTGTTCATGAAATCTGCAAGAGAAGGACACTCTATTCTCTGCTTTGTGTTAAAAGGCAACAGAACTCTTAGAATGCGTGTGTCCAACATCCAAAGATTTCTCCAGCTATCATTGTTGAAATCAATTTAACAGACTTCTTCAGGCAGTTCAGTTACTTCAGTCAATATTGACTATCATTAATAGGTCTACAAAATTTTGTCCTGTGGTTTATGTTCCACAGATGCACCTTTCTGATCATACAGGTTTTTTACTCATCAAAACAGTAAATGACTTCAACTAATTGCTATAAGTGGGAGCTACTTCTAAATTTTTTTTATTATTATTTTACAGTAATTTTAAGTTCTTTTATCTAAGTGGAATCCTACTATATACCATCATTTCCTCAGAACTGTGGATTAGCAGGAAATCAGAAAATTTTTCTAGAGTACCGATGAAATTTAGAAGAAATTGAAATTGTACTGCATAAGTGTGTTCTTGGGTAGAAAAGCACATAGGTACAGGTTCAATCATGAGGCACACTGTTGGCCGGAATTTGTTAAACTCACACATACAAAACACTTAGGTAAGATTATATGGACAAAATATCTGAGATTTGCAGTTACCATAAAATATATAACTATTCTTTATAATCTGTAAGAAGAAATGTAATTATCTTATTCAATGGAAATACAGGAAAGCATGAACTTTCAGCAAGTAAACAGGAGATTCAGGTTTTAAACTTGCCTAACAATCTAGGAACAAGCTGCACAAGTGAAAAAATTTTAGAGCAACAATCTGATATCCTGTTCACCCCAGGAAGTCAAGCTATTTTGCACACATTTATTTTGCACGTGTTGTACATTCCATAGTTTTGGTCTATGCTTGCTTTTTTTTTTCCAATAGTTTATCATTACATTATCTCTTTTCAGTCTTTTGCAATTATAGTCACAGTGGCTATGTATAGTAAGCAAGGACTTCCCATTTCCTTTTGTATGTAAACCATACTAACAAGATACAATTATTTAATATATTTGTTTAATTAACAAAGACTGTCCAAAAGCAAAATATCGCTTCTAAATTTAACTGTATTTTTTTTTCTGTGGATTAAAAAATTCTGCGTGTGAAACCTGTGCAACCATTACAAAATTCTCAGTTTTATGTAAGTTTCTTTCTCTTTGCATCTGGACCAATATGAACTTACTCATGTAGATAAAGATGTTGTCAGGGCAGCTGGTATTGGGTTTCACGTGGAATTTATCAAGAAAATCAAGATGCAGTAAATCTACTGAGCCAACAAATCAGATTGTTAGGCTGAAGCTCAGATTGCCTTAACACACAAACTGTCAACTCTTCTCATAAATCACTGATGAAAAGAGCAAAGCTGTCTGCTTACTGAATAACTCAGTAGTGTCTGGCACTAAAAGAGAAAATTCCAAATAAGAAGGAGCAGTGAGCACCTCTCCTGATTACGTAAACCTTCAGAAACAATAATTAAAATGTACAGTTGTAAATCTGTGTTGTTTATTACACCTCCTATTATTAGAGTAATGAATAAAGACTGACAGCAGAAGCAGCCATGCTGTTTCTCAACTATAAATCCTAAATTCTCTTGTTAGTCTTAGAAAGGCTGAAGTCATCAAGAGGACACACAGATGTTAAAAAGTATAGAATGAGCTGTACATTACTTGGATAAATGTGCCATTTGTTAGCCTTTTTATACTCTAAGGCATGGGTATCAATTCAAAGAACACAACTCACAAAATACTCAATGGACAGCATATAAATGAAGTTTTATCAATTTTAAGCTCTTCAGTGTTTATTTATTGGCAGAGTGTTATTAGCTAGCAAGGGTTATATGAGTGATTTCAGCAAAATTGTTATGCTTTTTATGATTAAAATTGTTAAATAAAAGCAAGTAAAAACATGTAAACCCTTACTTTCTCAGAAGTTTAAGTTTTAATTTGAGAATACAAATAATGGTACAGAGTGTTGCAGTGAAAATGCATACCATTAAGATTAAGCCTAGACAGATTCTTGATTGAAGTAAAAAATGTCTGGCCAACAAGAGCTTCAGAGAATTGCTCATTTGCTTTTTTTAAAAGTCACAGTTCTTTTTAAAGTCATGCTTCTGAGTGATGTTGAACATATTTTTTTTTTTTTTTAGAAACCAGAATTCAATTGAGTTTGTTTAGAAAAAGAAAGTATGCAAAGAAAAAACTTTGAGAGGCAAAGTTTGAGAACAAAGAAAAACTTTGTTCCTCTGCTCATCCTCAAACAGTACTGTAGAAGTGAGAGAAAATGTAACAAATGTATCTAAGAGGTGGGTTTTTTGGATAACCATTCCATTTGCACTAGTTAATCACATGAATCAAGTTCAATGTCATCTATCTAAACACCAGTTACTGAACTCCTGAGTTATGGAGAAAAGATAATTTCCTAAATAAAACATTTAAATAGCATTGAAATTGAAGTTATCATTTTTCTGAAGATGTCCACATCCCTTGAATAATTGTAATTTGTCTATATATAAAAGAAGGACAATTCCAAGCATCCAGCATTATACAAAAAATCCATAGATAAAACATGAACAGGTATTAATACAAAACAATCCATTGCATACACTTACGTGTTGAAGACCTGGGTCATCTTCATTTGAGTCACTGGCAAAGTTTTGTTTATTTCCGTGGGAGCAGGCTTGGATGCAAAAGCATTTGCTGAAGACAAACAGTGTGGATGATCTAATATATTTTGTACAAAGACAATTCCAAATGTACATTTGTGAAGGCAAAGAGATTGTGTACACTTCCTATTGAACAGTATAGAAATTATTGTGAACTCTGGCTCATCGTTAAAATCTTCCTGACATATAGTAAGAGAAGGTTCAAATGGCTTTTTCTTTATTTTTTATTACAGATAATATGTTTTTAACGCACTAAAACTCTCAGGATTTTCTTTTCTCCACTCACTGGTCCTTTAACAATGAGAGCACTGATTACGGTAATACAGTTAAATGATACTTATTATTCTTAACTCACATGTCACAGCCTTTGCTTTCACTGGAGACAATGTTAAAATTCCCATGAACTCTATTATAACTCATTTTATGAATAAGGAAAGTAAGATTTAGCCTTAATTCTTCAAGAGGCAACATTTGTTACAGTACTTTAACAGAATATCTCCATAGCGAGATTTCACTGTAAACCTATATTTCCCTTCCTTCCCTTCCTCTGTGCAGAAATTTTATAGAATGTTGTAAAAAGAATTGGATTTATATAAATGGTAAGTTTCCCCAATTAGCCACCTCTATCAGCACTTTGCAGGCGGTGCATCCCTTATTCATAAACTATGTGTTAAAGAAAGTAATGCTAATTAATAACTCTTTCTGCACAGCCCATGAATTCAATACAGAACCTATAAATGTAGACTGTGAGACATAAATTTTGATTGATTTTTACAATTCCATTTAAGATATATTTTCAGAATGGACTTTTTATGGAAAATATTTTTTAAATGTGATTTTATTGAAAATATTTTCCAGCAGGACTTGAAAATTATGTAACTGGGGGTAGGATCTCAGTGAAGAATGAAAATAGTATTTCAGGTTGTTAGTGGGAATAATTTTTTAAAATTTTCCAGTTTGTTATGATTTAGCATTTAGCTTTAAGACAACATATATTAATTAACTGTAAAATGTATCACGATTATTCATTCACTTCTAGTGTATTATTGAAATATTGCAGTTTCATATGTTGCTAATTTATTTTTCCTTGGCAAACTGTACCCAAGTTTCTGGAAGAGCATATCTAGGAACGTTCATGTTTTTACACATTAGTGTTCTACAGTTTTATTGAATGAAAATGGAGTGTTGTGGTATGGTAAATAATGCAGTGTTTCTCCATTAAAACAGCTGCCAAACCAAATCTGAATACATGCAAGACAAGATTATGGTTCACAGTAAGCACTTAGTTTCTTTACCAGTTTGTCATCAGAAGTTAATGTCAACTTAATTCACTGCTTTTTAGTCCATCAAGGTTTGAGACCAGCTTTAGGTTCTGTTTCTCCAACTCAGAAAATGAGATAGATCCACTTTACACCCTGTAAAACTGTAATATTATTAGCTTGGGTCCCAGAGGCCACATAAGCCTGTTAGTATGGTATTACCCCAAATTAATTCTATGCTTTGCAGCATCGCCAGTTGACTCTGGTGAAGTGCTGCCCTAATATGGCTGTACCCCTGCATAGTCCAGGGGAGGAGCAGGTGTATACTCTGAGCACAAAGGCTGAGTTTTTGAGGGAGGAGCATGGTCCAGAGGAATAAAGAAGGAAGATCTTTATTACTTCTGTTCTTCCACCCATTGCTTGTGTTATGTCTTCAAGCACTTTGGGCTAAGAGCTTTCTCTTACTGTCTATGGGTAGCAATGAAGAGCTTGCCCAATGTGTGTGGCTGATGAGCAGGTCAAGCATGGCTCCTGGAGAGCTGTTTCATGTAATTAGTGTCTGGGACATGCTGCCACCAAATGCTGGGTAATTCCATTTGTGGAAGTCAGCCTGATTTGTACCTGACGTGCCCAGTCATTGCAGCAAGTAGCCTTATTAATGCAGTAAACTGGTCAGTCATTTAGGGAACTGTTCTCATCTTCCACTGTAAACTTCCCCAAGCTGTGCCTGTCCTCAGCTCATGTTGAGGATGGTTTGTTTTTTGTGTATCTCAGCTCCAGGAAATTTTTGGCATGCATTTGTTAAGGTCCTGAAAGTTGAGCACCTCATATACTCACCTGCCAATATTTCTTTTTTCTATATTTTGTCTATATACATGCAAGTGATTGGGTCCAGCTGGTGAGAGAGTGGTTAAACACTGTAGACAGAAACACAAATACACTGTAATCAAAAAGTCCAGTGATCTAAAGGCTCCCTGTCTTACTGAAACAGCTTCAATTAGAACACTTTCCAGATCTGAGTATCAGATCTCTCTTCCATCACTAAAACTAAAACAAAGTGTTCTATCAGAAAACAATTCTCTTCTTGGAATGAGTGGGTGCGATTCAGACTGAATGCACATGCTTTGGTGTATCCATTGGAAAATACGGCCCTAAGAACCCTTACTCTAGTTTTCATTTGGAATCGTTTCTCATTAATTCTCCTCTTCTTGCTTCCTTCATATTTCTTCTGCTTACTTTTCTAATGGAACGCTGGGGAAAGATATGAGCATGACTGTGTATAAGCAGTGACAGCCAGAGCTTATTATGCAAAACGCAATTATTTTTTTCTGGAAAGGCACATGTATCATGTATTATAAAAACTAAAGTACGTGCATGGACCTCTTTGCAGAGCTAAATTAAAATACTGCCTAAAATCTGCTACGTTTTCACTGCAAAATATGGAAAATTTTCATTTTCTCTAATTGTCTTTTTCTTTCCCAAGAGTATTGTTGCAGGACTTGCTTTGTCTTCTAGAACTGACAGTGTGCTTTGCAATATGGTGTGGCATACTATTTCAGGTTGTTCTGAGTGTCTTTTTATTGAACTAGAGTGCTTCCCTTGAACAGTGAATTCCCAGGCTTGCCATTGAACATTGCAATGCATATCATCATTCCCAGGTTGCCTAGAGGACATTATTAAAGAGAACCAATAAATAAATTGTCATGGTTTAGCCCCTGTCAGCAACCAAGCACCACACAACCGCTCGCTCACCCTCCCTGCCCCCATTGGGGTGGGGGAGAGAATTGGAAGGGCAAAAGTAAGGAAAAAAGATAAGAACAGTTTGATAATTTAAATGAATAATGATTATTATTATTATTATTATTATAGTAAAAAAAATTGTAATGAAAAGGAGAACAAGAGATAAAAACAAAACCCAGGGGAAAAAAACAAGTGATGCAACTGCTCACCACCCACCCACCAACATCCAGCCAGTCCCCGAGCAGTGATCGCTGCCCCCCAGCCAACTCCCCCAGTTTCTATACCGAGCGTGATGCCATATGGTACAGAATAGCCCTGTGGCCAGTTTGGGTCAGCTGTCCTGGCTGTGCCCCCTCCCAGCTTCTTGTGCACCTGGCAGAGCGTGGGAAGCTGAAAAGTTCTTGACTAGTGTAAGCACTACTGAGCAACAACTAAAACATCAGTGTGTTATCAACATTGTTCTCATACTAAATCCAAAGCATAGCACTATGCCAGCTACTAGGAAGAAAATTAACTCTATCCCAGCCAAAACCAGGACAATAAATAAATAAACCCAATTTCTTTTCAGACAGGTGAGTATTATGTGTGATAAATCATAAACATCCCCCTTTGTTGCAGAAAAGCACCTTGGATGTACATCATCTGCGTTATCACTACATTTGCATTATCTCTACATTTGCATTCTGACAGTCCTCTTCAAAAAGAAATGTTCTTAAAAGTGCTTTTCAAAAACTGACCTTCACTCTTGAAACATCTCCTTGGGAAAACTATCCTTTTGTATTAGAAATGTCATTTTTATCTTTAATATTTAACTTCCATGGACTTTCCACCTGTTCTTTTTGGTTTCTTTTCATCAGTTGTGTGATAATGGAGCGTTGGAGAGAAGTACCATTTCCCAGTTGAAGTAAAAGTTTCCAACATATATTTTCAAGTAATCTAAATAAGCTTTCATATAGAAAAGAAATCTGAAATTTGTTTTGTAGATGCTGAGAATGTCTGTGCCTATTACAAACAGTTTTAGACTTAGAAAGTCCCCAATGCCAATATACACAGTCACTTCCTTCAGTTTGTATGGCCTATGAAAACAAAACAGTAATGTAATGAGCAACATGAATTCCAGTGGTCCACTCTCTCCAAAAATGAGAAAAATTATTCTAGACAGACAGTTTTATGTAAGACACAACTTATCAATGAAAACCTGAAATCCCTAATGTTTGTTATGAAAGTTGGCTACAGCCCTATTAATATTTTGAAGTTCTTTTTCATTCTTTTTGAGTCTAATCAATGTATCGTGTTGAAAGTGATCTTAGAAGTGTTTATATTCAGTTCCTGAAAATTCTGTATTTGGCTGTGGTCTTAAAATGCCAGGGTTTTTTACCTCTGCAACTTGTTGCTAAGAAGATGTCCTAAACTGCACACAGGTAATAAATTACTTCCCATAACAAAAAAGCATGCTTCAGTAAACACTATCAGATGAATACTACAAAGCTACTACATTTTCTGGACTGAATGTCTTCTTTCCTCTTAAAAAGAATATTTTTCATTCAGTGTGTATGTGCTACATAGAACAACAGAAAATAATTGTGACAGATTAATTGTTTAATTTAACTTTTTACTTGGTTTATGTGAATTCTGCTCCTAGGTGCAAAATATATGAACTACTTATATCTAATATAAACCTTATTTGAAGAGCTGAAAATCAGCCTGCATGATGCCTACCTGGTTCTGTCTCAGTGCTTGCTGCTGAATTCTCCCTGATGTGAATTGTACTAGCAGATCATATTTATCTCTCATATTTGTTGTCTTGAAATGTACATTAATTTCTTCAGGGAATAACTGTTGGCCTGCAGATGGTTCACAAATGGTATGGAATGATTATTTACATTTTCCACTGCTTTGTTTTCTGACTGGATAATTTCTGCAGCAAAGCAAGATCTGTTTCTGCAGACATTGGCTCATCTGCTTAGCCTCACTACTCTAGTCCTGTTTAGGTCACGAGGCACTTCATTTTAGTAAAAATAAGTGGGGAATATCTTAGAGGATCATGAGCTAGAACAGCAAGAATGGTAAATTGAAGGGGGGGATTAACAATGGAATATGAATTATGAACCATATTTCTGGCAACTATTAAAGCATCTGATCAAAATTAGCAGTTGTAACTACTCATTTAATGAAGATCATTTACGAAAGTATTTATGGAACATGTACACAAAATACATGCAAACAAAGCCAAAGAAATGCATTTTAAAAATCAAATCAATAGTTAAAGTAAATATTTCTGAAACATATTTATCCCAGACTTTGCTACAAGATAAATTTGGTATGTGTAATATACACATTTAATATTTATATTCATATCATGATCAAATTAGTATGCCATGAACCAATAACAGAGAGGCTGGGAAGGAAATTCAGATATTTGTTGCCAGAAAGAACGTTGCACGATACACAGGCTGAACATTCAAAGCAAGCGCATGAAAACAGCAAAATATATAGTGAATCGGACATACCACAGGATGTTTTGGAAACAGAGCAACAGCAACAATGGAAACTTTTTAGACTTTGTTTAGCTCGAACAGAAAACAAAAGCAAGACCAATTTAATCAATTAATGAAAAAAAGATGTTGGCCATTTGGAACATAGCAAATGTAAACCAAAATAATTGAATAGAATGGAAAGGAGAATTGTTTCCAGTTAGTGTATCTATTTTTACACATTGTATGCTCAACACACACAAAGTTTTATAAATAATTATCTCTAATGGGAAAACTCTAAGCCAACTCAGTGGGCGTTAAAGATGTGAGGCAATGTGTTTCACTCAAATCTGCTTGAATATAACTATTTGATTTACAAAAATTATTGTGCTTGTACTGTCATGGTGTATAAATACATACCTTGCAGCATGGTGCTTTGAACAGCACAGAATAATGAATTTCTATCACTGCTTCTGCTGTGTCGAGATGCATATTTCACAGTTTTTACAAATATGTCAGGACTTGATGAAAGTTGCAATTTAGGCAAAGTCATAGTATTGTTTCCATTAAGTTTTCCCATGTTTCTCTATTTTAATTTTCATTTTCATTTTTTCATTTCTGGAAACGAAAGTCACCTTGTCTTTTTGTATTGTTTTAGTAAATATTCCCACTGCTCTCTGTTGAACATGAGATGAGGTAATACTGCCATGCAAGGAATATCCTCTCCATTTCAATCCATTATATTGATCATTAACATGAATCTAACAGTCACTACACAGTAACCCCAAGAGCCTTTTTCTTCCCATTTCCCATCCTCTTATGGAAGCCTATTTTAATACTGAAACACTCAGAAGAAGCAGTGTTGAAAATCCTTGTTGGATTTTCTTAGAATGTATTTTCTGCCTGCTCTTTTTCCTCATAACTCCTGTGACAAATCCAGGGCTAGACTCTGAGCACATTTTTTGGTATTTATTGGGCATGAGACAGTCCTTTCGGACTGCCCTTCTGCACTAACAATGGAAAATACCTAGGAAGGAGCTGTTCCCACTCACACCTGAGCAGAGACTGCTTCATCCTATCCTCTCTTTCTGACTATCAGGCATTCAGAAGTCAATATTGTTAATGGTGAGAACAAAAAAGTTACTTATTTATTTGTTTATTTTAATATATCTTCTGCTTTCTGAACTGCATGCTTCGGCTCAGACACTGTTTACGTAGGGTAATACTTGTTAAAAAAGTAGAAGAGATTCTCTTGTAACCACTTGATTCCAACTACTGGCATTTCGAGGAAAACTGCCAGATGTGATTTCATAGTGCTGCACCTTAATGCAGAAAATACTGGCAGAGGAAGAAAGGGATGGAGTTCACAAGGTCTACAGCTCTATCTTCTCCTGTGCTAAACAATTTCCATGCACTAGGAAAGTCACCTTGGCTGATGTACAAGCCTGATGTACAAAGTGTTGCTTATTAGCAAGTTGTAGATGAGAATGTTTGTGGTACAACCACTTATACCAAGGATGCATGAAGGATGCATGTTAGTTTCAAAGTTTTGACCAGTTACAAAGATTTTTGTAATTTTTTGGGAAACAGGTGTAAATGATTGAATTCCTCAGTTCAGGTTTGTCCCAAAGTTACGTAACTACTGAAAGGAGATTTTCTGAACCTTATGAAAGATACTCATTTCATGTAGCTCTGTGTACATGCTCTTCTTCAAGAATTTGCTAGAGTTTCCTTGAAATATTTTTATAATTTCCTTTGTTAGTATGAAAATTGATCACCAGCCAAATAATCAGCATTCCTACCTGTATTCTCAGGATTTCCTGTACAGCCTACGCAAAAGGAAAAAGTGAATTGATGAGGACATAGTTCTTCTCTATGTGACCTATAAACAAAACCTCCTTTACTAAGAGAAAAATATAAGGAATTTTCCTGATCTTAATACCTTTTATATGGCACGTAGCAAGGACACTAGTACACTTTCTATTACAAACAAGTATCAACAATCTACTATAGTTCTCATACATTTTTCCCAGGAAGTTAAATTAAGGATTTTTTTTTTAAGTACAAATGCTCCTTTTGTTGTAGTAATAAGTAGAAAAAAGTAGATCAACTCTTTGGCACAGTATCTTTTTCACCATATAAAACAAATTTTGAATGTCAGAGTACCAAGCCTTTAAGGCATCAACTTCTAAAGTCACTACCACACATTAACTCAGGAATGTTACAGTTATCTTAAAAGAAAAGTAAAATCCTTACATCTGCCAAGAAAAGAAGCTTAGATTTTGTTCTAGGTTTCCCCTCTTTCAGACTTCTCATTTCTGCCTATGTACCTGTAACCGTGTGTGGTATTATTATATATTTTTAAAGTCCTACCTGGGCTTTAAAAGTCTTACTGGAAAAGAAAACTATGAAATCAAAGTGTTGAACTAGACGTTCCTCTCGGTCCACTGGAATTTGTTCAGCCATGGTCTCAGGTTCCACAGAGCCCTCTGTTAACCTCATGGCTTGCTCCAGTTCAAAGCACTGTCTACACTGTAGTTTCCCAAAAAAGGGAAGTGCTTGACAGAGGCTTATTGTACAAGCTTGATATGGATTGTTTTCCCCTCAAGAAAACTTAGGTTATGTTATACCATAGTAGTTGCAGAATGGTGGCAATGTCACCTTGCCAGGTTTCTGGCAATTTTCCAGTCTTCTAAGCTTGCAGACCTTGGAAATCCATTTAGCTCCACACAGAATATAATTTTTTACATTCACACGTGGATTTAGTTCACAGCTGAAAGTTTCCTGTTCAAAATCCACAAATTCTCTCCCCCAAATCCAGGCAGAATACCTGTGAAGGTTCAGAGAAAATCTGTAGACCTCTCCTCTGAGAGTAAGGAAGGGAGATGGTACAGGACCATCTAACAAGGGATGGAAAGAATTATTTTTATAGTAAAGTGCGCAGTAGATCATTCATCATTTCAGATAATCAGCTTTTGCTATCCTACACCCCAGGCCTCCCATGCCTCTATATTCAATCTGGCTCAAAAGCACGGGCTTCCACACCTCCCATCCCATATTTTATAAGGTTGTCTTCCAGCCCTGTCCAGGGTTACCCACAACATACAGCCTTCTTATGAATACAGTAATGAGCACAAAGCCATGGGAAGATGAGCATTAATATGGGATGAGTGTTCACTTCAGCCTATTCCAGTTCAGCATTGTCTCTGCATCCTGCTTGCTACTTTAATTCCATTTGTGGGACTGCCATGCCTTCATCCTCATCCCCCAGTGAATCCATTGCCTACGCATCCAAGGGCTCTCAGGCTTTACTGCAATAGGATGCTTTTATACAAAAATGATGGCACAGAAGGTGATAAGTTGGCACAGAGCCAACACAAGTCTGGGGAAGCTTGATGTCCAATCTTGCTAACATGTGACTGCCAGCCACTAGAAACAAATGGGCTAAATGACCCCTTGAGAGCCTCTCCGGACCCATATTTTTATGTCTCTGTCCCAGTGTATCATCTTCCAAAAGTTTTACTTTCCTTGTCAAAACTGGAAACAGCATTTTCTACAATGTCAGGTTTCAAATTTTCCCAATCCTTTAGTCAACCACAGAGGACTTTTGCAAGTTATGAAATAAGGTTAGCACTGGAATTCATAGTGACATAAAGTATATGTTCATAGGTGTTTCTTTCCAGTTTCTGACCATAAGCATATTCAAACACATTTCCACATCTGTTTTGTAAATGAGAGAATGAAGACAAATATAATAAACTGTGTTCTGCAGAAAAGACAAAGTGGAAATAGATGCTCTCCTCCTACAAGTCAGCTTGCTCACTCTGAGAACAATTATGCTCACCTTTTCATGACAGGGTTTCTGAAATAAAATGTTATTTAGTTACCCTGCAACCTTCTCTCCTACAACAGTGAATTCATAGATTGAAACTACATATAACTTAAAGGCATACCTCACAAGAAAGAGTAAATCAGTAATATTTAAAGAGCATTTTAATTATTTGGGTTTGAAAGTCAATTTAAATACGTACTGACATTCATTAAATGTATATTTAAATTGGCATGCAGACCCAAAGCTTATTGTGATGATGCAGTTCTGGACTCTGAAACATGTAGGCAGGGAAAAAAATGACAGACTAATGAGAAACATAGTAGAAAATGCAAAAAAAATTAAAAAGGTTTGAATTTAGTATCAAGAAGTCCTATATCATTGTGGATGGACAAAAATACACTGTTACACATCTGCACCTTTGACTATGGTTCCTTTGTGTAACTCACCTAAACTAGTGGGAAGTTACACACTTCAGATAGCCTTGCAAAAGCCACAGGGAATGCATTGTGTTCTGCTGAGGCTCACCTTACGCTGAGCTGTTAGCTTACAACTCCGGCACTGAGGTCATAGTCTGACTACACATGAAAGTCAGGTTTAGAGCCTATAGTGCAAGGTCAAAAATCCCGCAGTGTAAGGACAGCATTAACACCATGCTCGTGCTCTTAATTTTACGAAACAGTGTTTGCATGACCACACCTGATCTGGATCAAAAATATATTACTGAGTGATCTGGAAATGCGTTGATCAAGTGTTAATGACTGGGACATTACAGCCTAAAACAGACATTTGTCAAGCACTTTGATTCTTACGATTCCTAACCAATGCAGGATGCTAGGAGGGAAGCAAACTAAAAAAAAATGCTTGAATAATAAATAGAATTTTTTTAAAGTATCTGAAATCCTAGAGAGATGTGGAGTACTTAGAGCAGCACTTGACTGTCTTCACAAACACCGGGACAAGGAAGGCAGGCTCTGAAACTCTCACAGAAATAGAGGAATGTTTTGCTCCCTGTTACATTAAATGAGAGAGGTGTTCTTAATCACAGAATTAAAAGAGTAGACAGAAAACTTTCTGACTTACAGAGGGCTGAAACACCTCAAATCTTGGAGTCTGAGTTTCTCTATAGCAAATCATGTTTGAAATCTGAATTAGAAGACACTAATTAATAGGAGATCCAGTTTCAACTCTTTAAAAATTTACTTAGACTTTTACTTCAAAGAAGTGAAGACAATTTTGACACAGAAGATGCAAAAGAAGATAAACTACTGCAAAAAGGGTGAAGGAAAGCATGTGGAGATGAAAATCAGCATACATGAAACAGTCCCATGCATTGCAATAAACAACACAATGCCTGGCCTTCAGAAGCAAATGCAGAAACTGTAAGCAATTACATCACTTTCTGAGAGTTTACCAGTGCCAGGAGCGTCTGAAAAGAGAATGAAGAAACAGGAATTTTTGGACACCATTGCAAAAGAAGATGAATTAACCACCAGTCCAAAAGCAAATGAAACATTTATTCATTTTAAGTTGGACACAGGTGCACAAGCCTGTGTGCTGCCAGAAACCATGATATTATCATTGAAAGAAAAGCCACAGTTAGTAGAAGGTAAATAGTTAGATTCAGGGTTTTATAGGAGTGATCTTTCCCCTATTAAGAAAGAAAGAAAACTAAGCATGTGGGTAAAAATGACTTGAAAAATTCACAATTTCTGAAAAAAATAAAATTTTCCTTTTTTTAAATGATCTTCTTGAGAAGATGCATTGTTGAGAGAAACAAAATATTGAGGAAGAATTTAAGGATGCTTTCCTGGAGGTAATGTGTATGAGCCAGGCCTGACAGTTCACACCTCCAGCAAAGTTCTGCTTACTGTTAGGGATCCACACAAGATATCTTGGCTGGCAGAAATAAATACTTGAGCAAGACCAGAAGCTTTGTATTGTTCCAGACAGCACCAAAGATACAGATCTACAACTTCCCGATTCAAATTGAACAGGAACAGAAAAAAAGGAACAGAAGCAAGGAATGAACATGGTAAAGCACGCAGGCAGCCCGTTGCAAGGCCTTGCAAGGCACCATCAGTCTCCTGTGACTTCCAGAGGTGTGTGGGGATCAGAGGAGGAGGCTATGCCCACTCAGCCACTCAGAGCCACAACCTAAGGGTGCAGCTATGCCACACTACCCAATGGCCAAATGGAAATCTGATCTCTACAGCTGTAGAGATTGAAAGTGTGGTGTTCGAGGTGGCTATGTAAGAGGCACTTCTAAATAATGAGTTAGAAAAACTGTTAAAGACCCCAGTCTAAGGTGGTATGAGACTAAGGGCAAAAACCTTTGGATTGCCCAAAGATGATTAAGAGAAGTTCATATGTGTGAGACGATAAACTTAAAACAGGGAAGAACTGTTGTCATGGGACATGGCCATGTGATATCTCAAACTATGTGTGTTTATCATTCATTCTAGTGAAAAGGGAGAGCTCAGGCCTGGGGAGAAGAAGGTTTGCAAAGCCTGTAGCCACAAGGATAACTGTTCTTCTGCCCTGAAAGAAACAACCTCATCCATCCCTTCCTATTTGGAATGGTCCATGGTCCTGTCTCAGGGTCCTGAGGGCACCAGGGTCCTCAGTGTCCTGACCCCCTCCCCAGGGCTGCCCCCACCCTGCCCACGGCCCAGGACCCCACATCATCCCCCTGGGGCCATCAGGGCAGGTCTCCAGCTCTCCACAGCCCTGTCCTGCCCAGCCATGGGCCATGCAGAGCTGGACAGACCTGTGGGCCCATGTCCTGGCCTCAACCCTGTCCTCAGGGAGATGCCTGATGCCTGGGGCTGGGACAGCCCTTGTCCCCCCTAGGCTGCCCTGCTCCTGGCTGGGGTAGTGGGATGGGGCCTGGTGCCGGGCCCTGCCCCGCTGCCCGCGGTAGCCCAGGCATCCCACTGCGCTCTGGCACCCTGAACAGCACATGAAACCATGGTAGTTGTCACAGTCGAACACCACTCCGGGGCTGCTTCATTAAGAGTTTAGCTTGAACCTATGTCCTCTTACATACAGACATGGTCTATTAACACAGACACGATCTCAAGTCTAGTTGCATTCTGCTGATAGCTTACAGATAGGCTGGACAATAATTTGAAATTTTCTGCCGCATTAACATGATTTTTAGTTGTTGATTTTCAGTTTACATTCAACTGGGGAAGAAGAGAGGTGAGGAATTAAAACTTCAGTTAACTCTTTTATAACCAGAACCATAACCTCTGGGCACAAGGACTTGGTTCATGGCTTGCTGCTCGGCTCGAAATGGGGCAGGAGTGAAAGAAAGGAGTGAAAGAGCTTTCTGCCAGACTTCTCTGCAAAATCAGAAAAGGACTTGCTGAATAATGGATCACTGTGAGGAACTGAGCTGGTACTAGAACAGCTGGAGTTGGAGTTCTCTTTCCCCTGAGGCAATCCTGTTGGTGTCACATCTGAATTTTGAGGACTGAAATTTTGGTTCGTGAGTGAATTTAGGAGGTCTGGTTGCCTAAGCAGTACCTGAGAAAGTTAAGGGATGCCTGAAACGTACACCCATATGTGCAGTGAACCATCTAATGCTCACCAGTGTGAAAACTCCAAGGATTTACTTTCCTTATTCTGTCTTCTCTCTATTCATACTTGTCCCTGATTCATTCTGGATACACCTCAAAAAAGAGGTGTACAGTTTTTCTTGCAGAAAATTAACAAGGGATACTGCTGTTTTTTAAAATAAGAATAACAGATGATATAATTTAGGCCAGAGAGAACCTCTGAAGGTCTGTCCCCAAAGCAGGGCTAATGCCAAAGTCAGGTAAAAGCTAAGATCAAGAAGATACAGACAGTCTCCATTTATAATGTGAGTGGCCAGAATGCTTGCGTTCTACAGGAGGTGGTGGGAATTCAGTCAAGCCTTCCTAACATCTGCAGGGCTGCAACAACTGCCAAACAACAGCAAAAGGAGAAGAGAAGGGGGAGACAATAAAACACCACTTCTGGCCATATTCTGAAGGGGTTTCCTGCTTCACGTGTGTGCTGTGTGGAGTACAAACATTTCAGATGTGCTCTGAGAACGCCTACCAGACCAGCTCCAAATCCCACCCCTCTAATCCTAAATTAGATCTATCACCAGGCGTAGGCAACACTGCTCAGCCCTGCCAACATAAAATACATACGCACATGCCAAGAATAAGAGCTACAGATATTGATGGAAAGTCTGTGTTGAAAACAAGAGTGCCTACAGAGTTTAAGCAAGTCCAAGGTCTGTTAGCAGCTGTGTGGAGATTTACAGGATTATATTTTTGTATATTGGCACTTGCATATGACCTAAATTTCACTTACAATGCTGCTCTTTTTTGGTGCCTGTGGTGCTGCATTGTTACTGCATGTAAGAACAGATCCCTGTGTGTGTGCAGGTTTGTCTCTGCTGGTCATTAGCAACACTTGAATGCTGCACTTGCCCTTCCAAATTCTGTTTTCAAAATATAATTTACAGAATATCTTTCTGACCTACTACATGCTGAATCAATTCAGTGAATTACTACAAATAAAGATTGTGTTTTTTCTTATAATTGTCAAATGGCTTGAGGAAGATGTTCTCCATTTCTCTTAATTATTTTATCATTGCAAAAAGTTAAGTCAGTGTTTATTGGAAAACCACGATTTAAAACCTTTTAAATTGCTTCTGCAAAGGAATTGTGTATTGCTTTCTACACCTCTAGCACCTGATTTGTGTGCCCAGAACACATGCTTCATTAGCCCCTTTCACAAGCTAAGTGTCTGCTGTTCCAAATGTAATGCAAATCACTTTTTAATGGTCACATTGACTAGATAGGAAGTGCTTTTGTTGGAGCTATGACTTGTAGTTAATTAAGCCAATTAGCATGTGATATAAGCACTTCTGGAAAGATAAAGCCCAAGAATAGCTCTCAAGAGATGGTGGAAGACTTTCATGCATATAGAAATGTTGCAGAAGGGAAGGGGAATGAAGCAAGAGGAAGTTTAAAAATAATTTCTAAATATATTTGCTACTTTTTCTAGTTTACGGCAATCTCAGCTGGTCTTCTGTGAGAAACGTGTTTGTGGGAGGGAGAATCTACTTACTATGTCTTTGTGTAAAGAGATAAAACTGTACTTTCTACTCAGCAGAGAAGATTGGCAATAACATTTCTACTGAGATCCTGCTTATATAATGAAATTATCTGATTTATCCATTGCACTTTTGACTTCCTTCCAAGAGAAGATTTTTGACTGCTTGACACCAGAAGAGGCAGCAACTCATTCCTTGTAGGCTGGGTCTCACAGTCTCTTCTGTTCGCTGTGGGGTGAGGACCTTCCTTTCAGCAAAGAGAAAAAACAAAGAGATTCTCGAGCCTTTAAAATGGAAATGTATCACATTCCTTCTAGCACTATTTCTCGGAGAGATGGATAACACGGAGACATTTTATAATTTAACCATGTGCTACTCTAGAAACATGTAGTGTACTTAAAGTCTCAGAAAGAAGGTGTTTCAGTCTTTCAGAAATTCTACTAAATTGGCTCCATCCATAGTTTGAAACATGTACTGATGGTGTCAGTTATTATACGTTTGTTCCAGTGCGCATGATACTTGTCTTTCATTTGCTGGGAATTTCTCTATGCTTTTGAGAAACCTGTCATTGCTCGATGTAAAACAACAAGTCTTTTACAGTCCATCCTAATACATTTTAAAACTTATTATTTCTTGCTACTTGCATCTTCTGTTAAATTTTGGAGTGAAATATTCTCAGACAAAAAATACGCAGATAGAGTAGAACTTTTTAGGATGCTAAACTGTTTAATTGCTATTGGTAGTCTATTTTTTCCTTTTAATTAAATTAATAACAGAAAAAGGTTCAAATCAGCTGGAAGGATTTTGAACAAAGGAAATGGGATTTTATGTCTATGGTACACTAATGCTTACACTGGAAATTTGCATTTTTCTGTTGCAAACTTCAGGCTAGAAAATTACTGTCCTTTCAATATTCCCCCTATGCAATTTTGTTGCATCCTTCCTCTTTTTGCATATTTGTACCCTCTCTCCCTCCCAACCTGAAAGTACACATTACAGTTTAGCTTACTTAATCATAAGCTTGCCGTTGGCTTTATGAGACTGGAGCTGACACTGCCCGAATGCTGTAGAATTTCATACGAATGTCTGTTTGTGTGGCAGACATCTTTTGCAAGAGGAAACCTTGGACGATTCTAGTTCTTCGGTCTTCATCTCAAAAAGAAATAGACTCTGCTGTGGTTCTTTCACATATGTAAAGACACCTTGCAAAGAGATTTTTGGTTCATTTAACACACCATGCTCTAAAGTTGCTCCACAGTTGCATCTCTGTTTCTTTATATAAGGATACCAGACTTGCCATAATCTTTTGATCCATAATCTTATAGTACTCAGTAACAATGGCTAAAAGAGGTGCTGTTCCTCAGCCTTGATTTGGATTTAGGAAAGGGGTGTTTCTATTTCTCTGACAGTAAATAAAGTTTTTTTTAATAGTGATATGTCCTAATCAAAGGGGTTATAGTGAAGTCTTGGGTCTTCCTGAAAAAGCTCATGAGTTTTAAACCCCTGAAACTCCTATATGTTTATTATACAACAGTTAATTTTCTTTCCTCATAGAGTAATCCTCCACCTTATCATTCAGTTCTGCAAATAGCTAAATACTCTTGAGTTATGTGGATTTGAATGAAAATGGAAGTGACTCACTGCATGACAGAATTGTGACCAATATTTGGTAATTCACAGTTGGTCTCTCAGACCTTGCTTATAAACATAGTTAAATTGGATTTAGCTTTAACACAAGTTAAATTCAGTAGCTGACAAGGTTCCATCCATCAGTGTGATTTATTGATGTTCTAATGTACTTCCTATTACCAAGTCATCTTCTAGATAAAGTCTTCATTTTTAGAAAGTCTACAAAATACTGAGCTGAACCTCTGTTCTTCACTAAAGAATCACACAGTGCAAATGAGTTTGGAGATTCTTCTCATGGTGCAATGCTTGCTGCAAACCAGGATGCTAAGAAATGTTGTACTTATAGCTGTTCTGTTACCTATTGAGAATGCTACTGTACAAGCAAAGATGTTTGAGAATACTAATGCACTGCATGACATTAAGCAAAAAAAAAATCACTTTATTTTAATACCAGCTTTAATTAGAAACAGAGTTATACGATACAGGAGAAAGACAGTCTGGAAGAAAATATTTCAACCTGCTGAGTGGGAAATTAAAATCAGCACAATGTAAACATCACCAGCAAAATAGCTCACAATATTCAAAACTGCTTTTTATATTAACACTATGGCATACCCACACAAATTTTTGCAGCAACCTGTGCCAGCTATTGCTATAGTGCAGCAGCTGCACACCCAGATAAGATATGCTGTAGGATTTATGTTAGGCAGAGTGGGGAGTAGATGTGGGCCATCCCTGTGAAATGGGTGCAACTGGTTTCCTCCCTGTCCCTCTCTGGCCCTTCATTGCTGCGAGAGGCTGAGCAAGAAGGAGCTTATGCAGGTGACAAAGATCATCAGCCAGACAGAAGAGGTTCAAGGATTATGTGAGTGATGATGTGTATTTAGTGCTGGGAACGGGGTGCTCTGACAGCTCAGCACACCCAGCACCTGCTGTTTTGGAGAGTTTGCAAACTAAGTTGGACGGCTCCTCTGCACAGCAGACTTTGCGTAAACAAATGTGTGCCATTAAATTGTTGGCTCTCTTTTGCTATTGACTGGCTTTTCAGTCTAAAGGTTGAATTAAACAAATGTTTAATTCCACTGTGGCTTACACCACTATGATATCTTTACTTCCAGATGTCTGTGTTTTCTAAAGCTTCCTATTTGCCATCAATCTTTCTTTTACAGGCTTTCCAGAAGTGGAGGTTTGAACCAATCTGAAATATGGACGCAGTAGGATAGCTATTTGACTGTTCATAGCATGTAGTTATATCTAGCAAAGAATCTGTATTTTGTATGTAGGAACACTTCAGGACCAGAAAAAGATGTTATGTTCCACTCAAGCCTACCTATCTTATCTACACAGAGTCTGAGATGGACTGTTTTCATGCTGACTGAGAAGTCAGAATGTGACAATTTCTCAGATTAAGATTTAAGAATATGACAGATGAAATTTTTAATGGCATTTTTCAGCACATTGGCAACAGCCCTCATCTCAGAAGAGGAATGTTTCGGCTACCAATTAAAGATTAATGCTCAATAAAGAATTCTCCTTGCAAAGAAATTGGATAGACTATTGAATGTGCTGACTGCAGAATCACATAGCAGACCACAATAACACGAGGCACAGTTTGGTTTAAAAAAAAATCAAACAAAACAACCACAGGAAGACTTTTTATCTCATGGACATACATTTGCAGTAAAAATTTAAATTGCTCATGGAAGCTTTTTGGTACATCACAAACTATATTTCATTCTATGCAGGCAAGTGATAGAAAGCGTTTAACTATTCTGTAATCCTGTGCCTTCTGCCATCAGTATTTTATAACTCTGTACATTTCAGTTTCCATGAATCCTGAATTTGTGAGTTCTCTTCTGAGTAAGGAAAGATTGCCAGCTGAGTGACTGACCTTTAATTACCAACTCACTTCACATTACCATTTGAACTGCTAAAAGTCAATAGACAAATCAGAGCTTCTTTTGAACTGCTGGGTGACCTAGATGTAGAGAATTCTATATAGGGTAGGAACCTGAGATATGCAGCTCACTCAGGACCAGTTTAACCTCCATTTATGAAACATGGGTGTTGCACGAATATGCAATTCTTTGCTTTCTATTTTAGCCCAGGGGGAAAAAAAAAACAGAAAAGTGGGAAGTTAGAAGAAAATATTTATGCTCTTACATGCAAACAGCACAGAGGAGCTTCATTACAAAGTGACCAGAAGGTAAGAAAGTGTGTTGAAGCCACTGAGCAAGATGCTGTTCTGCTGTTCTGGACAGGTAGCTTTAGATACTCGTCAACAGATGAAATGTTCAGGTATGTGTATGCACACCTACATTTGGAGAGGATATTATCTAGCTGACAAAACTTTCTAAGAGGTTTAGCTGAGAACCAGATGACCAGAAAGATACTGTCATGAGGCCACAGGTAGGTTGTTTTCTTGGTCTTTATTAGAAGAACATCACAGAACACACCTCATGCCATGAAGTGTTATGTCACCCTTCCTAGCTATTGTTAACTAATTGATTTAGATTAGATTTCTACCTCGAGGAACTTTCCATTTAGATAAGCTCTTAGTTTAACTGAAAGTACAAATTTAAACTTGTGGGACCTGTCACAAAAAGATAGGTGTTAATTTAAAATGGTGAAGTTCATAATTTTGAGTTAATTGAAGATGAACCAAAACAAGGAGTGGGAAGCTGAAATAATAGACTTCACATGGTTAACTTTGTTAAAGGAAAGATGCCTGAGTAAATTAGTGTGACTTTCTCATGTGACAAGCCTCACCACCTGGTCTAACTCAGCTGGGCTAACTAGAATAAAGAAATGCCATATAGAAGGGGAATTT
>VZTL01052133.1:334-24676 GCA_013400535.1 Scopus umbretta | reverse complement strand
CCCCCCTTGCCCCCTTGCCAAGGGCTCCCTGCGCTCCGCGCCCGCTGAGGAAAAGCTGGGGCAGTGCCCCCCGCGGAGCCGCGGGCAGAGCCGCCGGCTGCCTGGCAGGCGGGCAGAGACCGCCAGGGGTGATGCCCGCCGCTCCCGGGCCGGCACGCACCGCCAGGAGCTGGGCTGAGGTTCTCAACACGTGGATTAGATCGTAAAAGGCGGACCTGGCTTCCGTGCCAGCGGGGCTTTGCCGCGGCGGCGGGCGCCTGACTGCGAAGCCGTCGCGCAGGTACGCACGGGCCTTCTCGAGGCCGGCGCTGGTTCGCGGTTTCACAAATCCAGTTGCTAAGAAAACAGGTGAATTAAGAAAGAAATGGGATGACCTTTGGAGCGCTGTCATTTCTGTACCTGCCTTCCTGTGATGTCGGCTGTGCTGCCTTTCTAATAATAACTTATCACATACTTTGTGTCTGAGTTAATTTCTCTGAAATCACAAACATCTTGTAACTTCTTCATGGTTACTCCATCTTCGTTGTTTTGCTATTTCTTTATCCATCCGGATCTTACTGGCAGACATGTCTTGCAAGTACCGCACGCAGATGAAATTGTATAGCAAAGTGCGCGACACATGGGGTGTACGTGTACCGTGCTTCATGAAATGAGTTTCTGGGACCCACTTCAAGCCACAAAAATTCACTTTTTTTTTTTTTTTTTTTTTAATTATATCAGGGCATAGGAAGGGTTGACTGCTCCCTAGGGGACAGGGAGCTTGGGGGACTCCGCAGGCTGGCCGGGCAGGTCCCCGCCAGCCAGGGCTCGTCCCACCATACCCAGCCAGGGAGCAGGGCAGGCCAGGGCAGNCCATTCCCCTGGGGTAGGGGGAGGGTGAGCGAGCGACTGTGTGGTGCTTGGTTGCCAATCAGGGTCAAACCACAACAGGGAGACGCGATGGCAACCCAGAGTCTGGATCACTGACACGTTTGTGATGACCAGGAAGGTCTGAAGTCAACCCATGGGGCAGGGTCTGGATCAACAGGGCCCGTAAGCAAGCACAGGCGGGGCTGTAGCTGAGTGAGATACCAGCGTTCTTACTCCATCGCTGGGGCAGAGACTGGCAGCCCTGGACTGAGCTGAGGTGGAGTCCCTGGGCAGAGGCAGTGGGTAGGGGTCCCAGGTGAGGCCCGTCAGGACCCTGATGGCCTACGAGTCCTGTTTTGAGGCCCTGACAGGTGAAATAGCTACAGTGTACTCTGTAATTGTCCAAATCGATAGGGTGAGTTGTTTGCCTTACCAGGAAACCCTTCTTGGTGTGGGGACAACTTGGGACAGAGGACAAGCCCATGGAAGAGGCGAGTGTGAATCGGTATGTTTCCCACAGGGCTTTTGGCTAGCAGGGCTGGGTGGATGGGTTACTGCCAGGTCCATCTCTGCTGAGGGAGAGTTGGACCCATCACCTCCTGGGCTGTGCTAGTGACAGCCAATTCTGTTCCAGTGTTTTGAGTTCCCACTCCAGGTCCCCACATTGTTAGTGGCTTGCTAGCAACAGCATCCAGTTTTGGTACTGCTTCTGACCCTCGTGCCATCTCAGAACCTTAAAAACCTCCTAACGCCGCCTTCTCGGGAGAGCCCTGCATGGACCTGGCATGGCCCTGCACTGGGAGGCCTCGGCCTTCACCTTCACTGGCTCCCCCACAGGCACCTCCACATGGTCTCAGGAATGTAAAGATGGTGGGGAGAGGGCAAGCAGGGGGATCCTTGCAGAGACAAAGCTCTCTCTGGGCCTGACTGGCACTGATCTCTCTGCCGCATTGGGTTTGGGAGCTGGGTGTTACATTGGGCAGCCCTGGCTTCTTCTGCACCCTGCTGCCTGCCACAGCCACACTGGGGCTGAGACTGCAGATCCCTGCCCGGCAGGCTACCCCTTCCGGAGCCGGGTTTCAGCCAGAGCCTCACCTGGCCCTTCAAATGCCATCAACTTCCACCCACAGGCACGAACTAGGATGAGAGATGAGAAAGGGATACGCAATTCTTTTACTGCTGTCAAAACCTCAATCAGCAAACCTGGCTGGCAGCCTGGGAAAGGCAAAAAATACTGCTGAGGCTCCCTGTGCTCCCTCCAGCCCAGCAGAGCTGGTAACATGACCGCAAAGGGATGGAGGGGAGCGCGCTGCCTGCGCCCTGCCCGCCCCTCTGGCCGCCCTACCCAGCAGCAGCCGCCTCCTGTCCTGCTGCTCCCCGAAATGCATTGCACCCCAGCCGCACGCCTCCTGGGTCAGTGGGTGCCTGCACCCCTGCCCTCCCAGCCTCCCCGGGCACCTCTGGGCGAGCACTCGGTCGGGGCACAAAGGGCCGAGAATGGTCTTCCTCACCAGCTCCCATTTCTTCCTTTTCGCTGAATTCCCCTCAACCCACGGGCCGATGAGGAGGCTGGTTTGCCGCAGGAAAAAAATTGCCACTTTGGGTTTCTCCCTACACAGCTAGGAGGAAGCATAACTTGCCCTTCCCTGCTTGGCCGAGCTTCCAAGCGGGCTGAAGAACATTTTCCTTGCAGGTCTTGTTCTCAGTTCCTGCAGCCCTGCGTGCTTGCAACAGACCCCTGAAGTCCTACGGCCTGTTCTTGCAGGGAAACTTCACGCCAGCCTTGTAAATCCTCAACAGTCCATCAGCAAAGCCCTTCAAGTATAACACTATGGTTCACCAAGGACTTTAGCAACCTTTCCGACTTCTCTGGGTATCATCCGTGTTGTTTCCAATTTTGTCTACAGAAACCCAGGAATTAGTCATGTTCCCGCAAGGGGAAAAAAAAGCAAGCTACATTTTTTGTAAGCTGTGTGAGTTTTGACTGATGCAAATTTGAATTCTATGCCCTCAACATGAGCTGGAAAGAAAAACGGGCAGCAGCCACTGTCTGTTCATCTGCCAGTGAGGGGCTTTTGTTCCCTTTTTTCCTTTATCGAGGCATCGTGTCCTTGGACATTTGTTTGCCATATATATCTGCTCTATAAAATATTCACTATAAATCACTACATAAACTAAATACAATAATCTTTAAAAAAACTTGTTCTCACAAGGAATCATACAACAGTTCAAATGGTTTGAAATATTGAAAACATCTTTTAATCATAGAATTCTATACAAACTTGGGTAGATACAGAAGTGGTCACGACAAAATGTGTTCTTATTGCCTGAAATTTTTCACAGAAATAGAAACATTGATGGCAAGCTTACTGACATCCAACATGATGAGATATCTTTAAACTTGCAAAATGAATAGACACAACAACACTCCTAAGTAGTTTTTATGTGTTTGACTGTCCTTGAAGTCCTACTACTTATATACCAACCTCAAAATACAAAGAACCAAGATTAAAATTTTTAATGCACTGCACATAATAATGTAAAATTAAGCACAAAAAGAGATAAACAAAGTGTAATCCTGAAAACACACTATTTTTTTTACCTAGGGCACGGACTTATTCCAAGAATGATTTCCAGTATAGTTGCATTTTAAGTGAGGCACACATTTCGTTTTCTGCACAGGACATCAATACCTGACGGAGATACAAGAACGAATGGTAACGAACAAAAGGGAAAGAAACGTAACCACAAGTGGAACTCAAACTCCATGCCAGTGTTCTCGCAGCCCTAAGCAAAGCTATACATTAAAATATGCTACAACCATTGTTCTCAAAAAGTCCTTGGCACTTTTCCTCTGATAATCTTACTTTCAGTTTTTGTTTTTTTTTTTATAAAATGGAGCAAATTACATTTCTGCACCTATATAAGGCAAAACTATAAATGCAACTACAAGGACAAATTACCAAAAAAACCCCAAGCCAAAGATAACCCCCACCCTCAGACCATCGCCCCCGACCTCCAAATGCTTGGTGAAATAATGTCATCCTTCCTCCTCATCGCTGTCTTTCATAGTAATGCCCTGAAGTCCTCCTGCGTCCGTGACTGAGACTGTGGCTTCCTCTACGGTCAGCCGGCTGTGAACAGTGTCGTAGGTTTTACTGTTCAGCGTTCCCTCCAGCACGCCTTGCAACCTGAAGTCTCGGTAGGTTTTCTGCGGCAAAAATAAAACAGCCTGCATTGGACTCGGGCAAGTCTGAGCGGTCTTCCACGATACCCTGGCCATTTCTAGCACGCCAGCGGAACAGCTTCGTTCCGCCTGCAGCGAGGGACCCATCGTCTAGAGCTTGCTAAAGATTTTGTGGTCTTAGTTTCTGGGCTGCATGAGATTTCTATAAACTCTAGAGGGTCTGCAAGCCACACTTGGATGGTCATTCCCTTAAGAGATCGTGTTTTGTATTACTTTTCTATAACTGTATGCTGATTTCTCAGTAACTTCCATTTGTCTCATTTATTCAATAAGAAACTAACATTTTTCTAACTGCATATTGAAATCTGAATTTCTGTCATTTCACAGAAAATGTAAATGCCTCACTCTTTCCCCATAATATTTTATTTGCATTTATCTTTACATTTATATGCCAAATGTGGAAAAAGAAAATAAATTTTAGATTATGATCTATATTCTACAATGTAAACGTTTCTCAGGTGACTACTTCAGTCAGCTAGTTTACATTCTAAGTCATCTACATTTTGACTCACATCTACATCTATCCCCCCCCGCCCCTCCCCTTGTTTCCCTGGTATCCAGCCTTCCTATGAACCAGTGGATATGACTTTGTTTTTTGACTTTCTACCAAGTAAGAATTCTGAGTGGAATTGTTTTATTCATTGATGCTATGTTCAAGTGAGCATATGGAAAATCATCTACTCTACCTTCTTTAACTTGTAACACATTTGAAATAATCTTTCCTGAAGTTAGCCTGAAAAGCTTAAGAAGGACACATTGATCTAGCTAGTTTCCTATTTTGTGTACGCTGTTATTACAAGTTCCTCATGTTTATGGAAGAGAATATGGGAAAAAGAAAATGGAAGATAATTAAGGGTTACCAGACCCATTCCTCTGCCGGAGGAGACCATGCACAACTCTTCAGGAAAGAAAAGAGCTGATCTTGTTTCACTCAGTACTTCAGAGAACTGCAAAAGACACCTCTCAAAATGGGTAACATTCAGCTGGGAGAATTTTTTTCTGCCACTATCTATGATGATTATTTAAACCTCGTTTGAATCACTGAAACCGAGATTTATTTGACTTTCATAGGTCAACTTCAGAGTCAATGGATGCAGCTTATGTTTTGCTCATGTACTCCTGTGAGTACCCTGCCTGGTCTTTTTCAAGTGTCACCACTGCATTCCCTTTTTATAAAACTGTGCATTCAATTTCCTTTTATGCTGTGAACAGGTCCTACAGCAATTTCTTTCAGTTTTACATTGTATTCCTCCCATTCTCAGACCAGCACTCTGGGGTTCAGTCATTGCTCTTCTCTTGACATACTTTTGCAGGATAATAATGTTCACTTCCAAGCTTAACTTCTCGTTCCTCCCTAACTTTCCTCTTGGTCCTTGACCCTTCTTTAGTCACATCCCTCTGCACGTGTCTCAGACATCTAACGACACCTTTATGCCATCGTAAGGCTTTAATGGGAACAAACAATGTTTCTTCTTCTGGTCATTCATAATAATGCCACTGCCTTTGTGGCACCCAAACACGAAAGAATCACCTCTTTCTTACTCATCCCATGTCCCTTAAAAATGACCTCCTACTTCCTTTTTGGAATACTTCCAAGAGATGACAGGAGCAACGCAGCCTCCCAGTTTATCCAAAAGCAAACAGAAAAGTGCTTTCATTCACTCTAGAGTCTGGAGGAACTGTGCCTCTCCCCAGCCGGGCTGCAGCAGTGAAAGCTTCTTATGATGCTCTGCTTGAACCATTTCTTCTTATTTCCCAGAAGCCTCCTGTTCGCTGAGTTCCTGCTTTACCAGTTCTGTCTTCTTCACCCACCAAAACAAAGGTGGACAAGATTTTCTGTCTTCCAGTACCTTGACCAGAACCTCTATGATTGATTGACATAATCTTCTTCAATCTTCTGTATCCACAGAAGGTGCCATGGAATAACACACTTGGAATTTCTGTGCAGACCAAACCAGGCGTATGGGCACAGAAAGGCTACCGCCATAGCCAGTGCATTCCCATCACCACTGGAAGCCTACTTCTTTTGACAAGGCTAATTGGTGTGCCAGGCTGCAGAGGGAAGGCTGGTTGACAGCACTGCTCATTCACCTGAACTTCAGTTTTGTAAGAGCCTCTTCTTTTAATCTCCCAGGTGACATTTAACTGGTATAATTTAGCCTGCCCATTCTTAGATCTCACTGGGCACAGGTTTTAGATCCTGTAACACTTTCCCCCCCGCCCAGAGGATGCTAACTACCTTCACTTGAAAAGAGCTTTAAACCTTTCACAAAAGCCATTCATTTCAACCACAAATAGCAAGCTGCTCTTGCCATTTTGGCACATATGGTATTGAAGAGCCAAATCCTGTCCCCAGAGAAATCAGTTAAGGTCAAAAATAGCAAAGCTAAGCTTGGGTGGTTCAGGGAGCCATGATGCCATCATTATTACACCTGTTTTCCTTGCATATCTCTCTCTGTTTTTTTCCTTTTAGCTAGTGAATCCTGAAAGTTGCAGGTGCAATTCTGGTGTTCATGAGTTAAAATGCTTTTGCCTTTACAGTCCTGCACAAACTTCATAAGAAAATATTTTGAAGAAATCAAGATCACCATTGACAACAGATGCTTCTTACTCCACATTTATACAGATAACAAGAATGTTCAGAGTTAAACAAGACAGAATTAAAAGGAAAAAAATCTGAAATGTCTTTCTGTCTCTTGCCTAAGGGTATTAACTAAGATCTGGAAGGGTGTTAGGAGGACACTTTCTTTTATGGTAGGTTAACCCATAATTGCCTATTGCAAGGTATTTCACGCTTCGCTCGGAAGCATTTGACATTGGCCAGTGTAAATGACTGAGGACTGGACTGGAGGGATTGGTATTTCTATTAATACTTATCCTGGAGTACAAAAGATTAGAAATTATTATCTAATATATTGAATATTGTTTTCCAGTTGAATCTGATAATCACATGCACATAAAAAAGAAAATAGTTACTTTTTAGAAGAGTGGGAAAAATGGAGAAAGAATGCTACTGGGATTATTAAGGTAAAACAAAAAAAAAATCAGTAATATGACAAACAATAATTTATTAGGAACACCACACAGCATGGCTGTACAGCAGTAATCTGTTAAAATTCCTTAGAACAATCTTAATTGTCACTGAGTCCAGAATGGATGACAATTACTAGTGCACATATAATTAGCATTAGAGGTTTTAATAAATTGCTTTTCTTCTGAAATTTGCTACAACTGTGAAAAAATAAATCACAACCTAAAACTACATAAGTTTGTAACTTTATTCCACATTTTTTAACTTTTAGGGTGATCTACACTTATCTATGTTAATACTTTATTACTTTTTTCTCTTTACTATGCAGTCTAACACAAACAAATTTTATTTACCTTCACTATCTTGATGAGAGTCTTCAGCTGGTAGATGTGAAGCTGAAGGTCTAATCTATCAGCCAACCACATGCATATGACTTTCATGGAGCTGCTATACCATTGCTGAAAAGAAGGATAAAAAAAAAAAAAACAAACAAAACCACCAAACAACGCTGCAGTATTCATTTAACAGATTTGGTAATGAGAGGTAATGAAACACTTTGAAATGATCACAGATCAGCACTTGAAGTCAACAACGATATAATTTCCTGTTAAGAGAATTGCATGGGTCAATAGGAAATCAAATAACTTGACCTAGACTGTTCTTTACATGAATTAGCAACTGCCATTTTATCTTTCAGTTGCAACATTTTCAAGCAAAATAGCGTTACGCACTTTGCTATCTGTCAGTAAGAATGGATATTAAATGCATAATTACATGAGAGAATTGACAGCTAAAACAGCAAGGGAAAAAACAGGTAGGCTATCTTGAGAGAGAATTTGCAATACCTAGATTTTCCAACCCAAGCAGGAAAATAGCATCAAACGTGGCATATGGAATCTGTCTTGCTTTTTCCTTTTAAATCACTTCTTTATTAAGTAAAAATAATCAGAAATCGATGGAAAGTGTATTTAAGTATCACCAAAACACCACTCCACCCCTCCCAAAATAACCACGTTGGGGTTTTTTATGTTAATTACTAATTATCATTACAGCCTACCTTGTTTTCTTTTTATGTCCTAGGCATGGGTATGTTTTCACTCAAAGCTTCACAAACGCATGGGGTAAGAATCAGCTCTCTGCTGTTGGTGTCTATGTTACCGTACAAAAATGCTCAGATCCAAATAGCTACTATAATAGTTCTTTCACATTAACTGGATTAAAAGAGGTTTTACTAAACATAGTTGTAGCAGTTTTCCTTCCCCTCCTGTAAAATACCAACCAGATGTCATTTAGTCAAACTGTAAAAAGGAAGGGTCTTTTCGTTGGGTGGTTTTTTTTCATTTTAGCAATGAGAGATTAAAAGAGTTTGTGTCATAGCTCTGTTTCTAGTCACTTTCCCCACAGGGAAGAGGCTTGAATTCTTTTCAGATGTGATTTCCTGTGTCTTTACAAAATACAGGGATACGCAAAGAGTGGAACCACTATGCATTTTAAAATGCAGCATGTTAGGCAAGGTATACATCGTGAAGTAATTCAAAGGAAGGCTCTAACAGGTCTCGTTAGCCACCTCTATATTAGCAAACAAAATAAAATAGATACTGAAAAAATAAAGACAAATTACTGGCTCCTGGATGTAACAAGACAGAAATACATTTTTTTTCATCAAAATGTAAGCTATCTGGAAAAAGCATTAAAGACATACAGTAAATACATGCAAAATACTTTTTCCTTTCCTTCAGGAAACAGTCTCATCTCATTGTAACTATCAGTTTTAGGATAAGTTTGAAAAAAGATTTTCATATAATAATGGCTTCCATTTATTTTGTTTAATGTGTTAAAATGTGTTTTAATCATCATTCATTGGAAATAAATTACTTTTACGTTTTTTAGAGTTTCTCCCATTAAGTTACTATTTTACAGACGTGAACAAACACACCACACACACAAAATGCAGATAGCTGCACATTGCATAGAAGTAGTTTCATTTATTCAATAAAATGTGGGACTGCTTGGGTATCCATAAAATACTGTTTTTTTATCACTGAATGATACTCTCGTACTATTTACATTATTTTACCCCAAACATGCACGCTGGTTTTGATTTCCTTTGTAAGTACCTGTAAAATATTTCTAATGTGACAGAGTTGTTACTAAGTGAGAGCTGTAAACTGTATGACAGGTGTTGTATGTATACAGATGTCTAGAAAATAAAACACAGTTGAGCTTATTCACTTGGGGAACTGTATTGATCTAATAAACACAAAAATTCATATGCCAAGCATTCTACCCAGACCATCTATTGTTATTTGCGATAAGATGAGCCCAACTATTGTATTATCACTCCGACTCTACAGTTGTTCATCTTTAACATAAGCATGGTAGAGAGAATGATTTTAGTAGCGGAGTTTTCTCAAAATATTCTTCCATAAAAAAAGTCTGGTAACACATCCACGACGTGTTTGGTTTGTGTCAAGTAGAAAGCAGAAGGGGCTCAAAGTCGCTCGCACGAACGAACTACAGACAGGATCGAAAATCCTGTGATTGGTTTCCCCACGCAACACCACCGAACGGTGCCAGATCCCTGAGAACAGACCCAGTCCGAGTGTTCTGGCAAAGCATGTGCTTTAAAGCCCAGCCAGGTAACTTCTTATTTAGATGGATGCAGTAAAAATTAGAGTCTCTGTAGGTATCTGTGATTCGCTTGCATGCACTGAAAACAAAGCTAAGAAATTGGAGGGAATTAATTTTGCTACTCAAATTTGTGAACGAAAACAATATAATATGTTTTCCTGACTAGTTCTGGTACGTAAATTTTCAGTAGAAATGTTTTATTTAGGGATTGTGAAATGATACTATGATACTTGCTCCTCTGTCAACATACATTGTTCAGAAGAAATATGTCTGCTATTGCATTAGAAAAAGATATATTCCTATTTTGAATTGTCACAGTTTTTTTAATAAAAATCACATCCAGTGTATTTTATACAGTCCTCCTAGAGGTACTTGTGGATAGGATTCCTGTTCACTATAGGACTTATACGTGCTAGTTTTGAGCACTTAGTATAGGCTAAAGCTGCATGAACATAAATCTGCTGGACTTCGTAAGAAAAGTAAATATTTCCCTATTGCTTCTTTTGGAGCCTGTTAAAATGCACAGCACTACAAATGCCTCTCAGAGGTGGAATCCAAGGCCACGCATTTTGACAACCATGAGCATGTTATGGAGGCAGGGATGCATCTACTGTGACTTACAGGAATCTGCTGCTAACTCAAAGGCTTCAGTGATTTGATAATGGCCCTGAGATTACACAGTTTTATAATAATAATAGTAATAGTAATAGTAATAGTAATAGTAATAGTAATAGTAATAGTAATAATAATAATAATAATAATAATAATAATAATAATAATAATAATAATAATAATATCCTTGTAACTGGTTTTAAGAAAAAGTCGCTTTCCCGCTAGTAACAGCAGCACTGAACGGACAATGTGACTCTTGCAGATGTCAATGATATGGTATTAGTGCCACATTCTTTGCTGTCGCCTATGCAAGAATAAAAGCAGTAAGTGTTTATTATATGTTTTTTTCACATCAGCACATAACAGCAGCCAACCACTTTAACAAAAATACATTTGCCTCCCTGTTCCCCCCTCCCTCCTTCTTATTCACAGCTCATCCCGCTCCTGTAAGGGCATGCATTACTCACTTCATTTTCCTGAGATATCTCTTTTAAAGTAAAAAATAAGAGAAAAGGAAAGGCTAGGGTTGACTCTGTGAGACCCCTGTATTTATTCACACTTATTGTGCATGACTGTAGACTGGTAAATCATATTAGCAGCCTGTCTCCCCATCAAGCTGCTACTTGCTTTCCAGCCCTGGGAAGGTTCAACAAATCAACAGGAGCACGGAAAACAGAACATCAGTCTAATCTAGTGTTTAAGGTGAAGTTTTCAAACCCAATCTAAGAAGATCTTTAGAGCAAGCAACAAGCTGAAGGGCTCAGAAGGTGGTATTGACAATGAAAGAGTGTTGAAATATTGAGAAGCGCAGCACTTGTGCATTTTTAATAACAAGAGGGTCAACAAGGACACAGCTCCCTCAGTGCCAATAGTTGCCACACCAGGGCTATAAACGCTCTCAGTTCATCAGATTTCTTAAACAGTTCATCAGCTTTCTTAAACACCCTAAACCCCCTCAGCGGACCTTTAGTCTTAAATTAACAAACCAAAGCAATGAAAGAGGGTGCAGCTTGAATGGCCAGCATTGATCCCCAACGGGGCTCGGCGCAGCTACAGGCACTGAAAAACTCGCTCCATTGTCGGGAGGAATTGACAAACCTCCTCGCCTAAATAGTCCAGCTGAGGCGGGCTGGAGGCACGCAGCTGTAAAGGGCTCCCCTCGCCCCGCTCCCAGCGCTTACAATGCGCCAGGCATGAGCTCTTTGTCAGGCCCAGACTCTGCAATTTTCTAACAAGGATTAAAGTTGTTTCTCGGCAGGGCCAGAGAAAAGCGATTTAGCAACATACCGTGCTTTCTTCAGGCAAGTTAAAGAGAAGTAGTTAAGGAATTTCATTATTCTGTTGACCGGTGGAGATACAAAACAAATATATTAAATATTCACCATCTTTCTGGGTGCCTGAGCTATAACATTTGCAGAACGGTTCAATTAAATATAACACTTATTGGCTGAAAGCAAGCACTTCAGATTTATTTTTGAAGTTTTATAAAAAGGTGCAGCTGTTTGCCACCTGGAAGGAGGCTCAATACATACTAATACACAATGCTTTAGTCCTTCTAGGGCTGGTATCCCCAACGCCTGAGACACAAGACCCCGTCGAGTTTCTGTATCTTGCCTGCTCTTGATAAATGGGCACTGTCAAAATGTGTTTTTTCTGCTGAATATGGCAGGGGGAACAGCTTTCCTAGGAACTGCATTTTATCCTCCTACCAAAGCCTTTATCACGCTATTGATCAGGAATTGAGTCGCTCAGATGACATCGGGATGTTTTCACTTCCTCCAGCTCTACTCTTCCTACCAGGAACAATAACAGAAAGTATTCTTACTGAAGAGATTGTACATCAAAGGCAGCGTAAGCTAAAACGCCTGAGAAATACTGTGAGCATACTCAATATTAAATTCTAAAATGCCCAGTTTTTATTAAAAGGCAACGCTATTGCATTGTTTCAAGATTTTGGTAGCTAGCATTAGTGGTGTGCCCAGGAACTTTTAGAACATTTAAAGTTAAATGATGAAAGAATAAATAAGTTACTCCTTAAAAATGCAAACAGCAAAAGTCAGAAAAAAGTTCCTGATTTAAGTTTCATAATATATTTCCCTCTTTGTAAAATATGAATACTCATACTCACTTCTTTTGTTGAATGTGAATGATAACGAGGGAAACAAGTGTTATTTGTGGTGTCTTTGAAAACACTCTCAGGTTTAGAAGTTATAGCTGTATTTTCAAGTTTAGGTCACCCACTTAAATGAGGATTTTTACCTGAGCAGTGACAAGCTCACACACTCTTCTGAAGGCTGGAAAGCCCTAGTAACTCTTAAAAAGCCCCAAACCTGGGGAAGGATTTCTCAACCTGTGGGCCACCATGACACATCAGAAGGTACGTACACACAGGAACACCAAAATAAGAAATGAAGTCAGAAGAAGTAATCAACATTCAAAATATCTTTATATTTTGCAGAAATGAAAAATATTTAGTTGCAAACTAAAAGCAACAATGAAGCAACTTTCCACAAGATGTTTATGCTTTTCCCTCAGGTTTAGGTAGCCTTTTGATTAAGAAAGCCTCAGAAACCTTTGAAGGTTGAGGCAACTGTAGGTAGACATAAACAGAAAATCTAATGTATCAACATGTAGAAATTTTGTTTGCATTCTCTTCCTGGCCTACCAATTCTGATTTCTGACATGGGTAATTTATGAACTTGTTAAAATACCAATCTCTTCTAATGAAGGGAGACTAGAACTTGTTGACTAGCAGCGTAGTGCCCTCCCACCACTTCCTCCTGTATTGTCACTCCCTTGAGAGGAACAAATAAACTCCCCAGTGACTTTTCTTTTCTAGATTGCACTGGTCATAGATGTGCACCGGTCTGTAAGGCACTTCCAGTTGCCTTTCCAATGAGAATAACTGCATCAGTGACCAAGAAAATGAAGGCACAGAAGCTGGGGAAACCTGAGAGAAGAGAAAGCTCTTGTGCAAGAGCTTTTCCATCCCACTATCAGCTCCACGTGACTTCATGGTGACAGCCACTGCCCTTCTGCAACACATTATCCAACCCTACAAGGATGTGGTTTCTCATTGTATGTAGTCTCAGAGTGCCACAACATATAACCGTTGAGCTAGGTTTGACTCTGAGAAGCCAAGTTTACAATGCCATCCCTGAAAAACTGTTCTCACCAAAATCCAGAATTTTGCCTTTGTGGGAAGTCCATGCAAAGGTGATTTTTGTGTGTGTGTGTCTCAACATTATTGTTCTGAATCAACAAAGAATTTTATGTTATTGAGATGTGCTTCTACAGTAGAGACAGTAAGATTCAGTTGGCAGAAATAGTCAGTTAGCTGGCCTCTGACTGTAGAAGTACGAATTATACCATCTCCAGATACAATAAGATTTTCAAGTACACATATAGCCTGGCTATTCTTACAGCTACCCTAATGCTTCTGGCTGGCTGGTTTTTGGCAAGTTAGTAATCTTTCTGTTTAGGACATCAAAGAAGTTTGTATTATTTTTTTGAAACATGAAAAATTTCTCCACCTTTTGATTCAAAGCACTGCTATGGCTGAAGAAAAAAAATGAAACGGCATAATTTTCATAGAACAATGAATATGGCGGAAACAGCTACATTATGACTGCGCTGAGAATTAAAATTGTATCTCCATTTTATGGGCACTGATGGAGCGCTACTTCACTCATGTGTTCACTTCCTATATATTTACTTTATCAGGACACATTACTTTTATTGTTATTTAAAATGGAAAAAAATATAATCAATACAACTATTAAAACTGAAAGGGTACTTTAATGTACTTTAGCTTTCATCCAATAATAGTATATATTCTTTAATATGCAGACATCAGACCTGGATGGCTTGGGGGCTTACTTTTGCATTTTCTTAAACGTTCACAAAGTTCAAGGAGAATACTGTTCTTTTTTGGGGTCACCATGATGCCACTACATTTATTCCTTTTGCAATTTTTTTTTCCTTAGGAATTTTCATTTAAGAAAAAACAAAAGAAATTAAGATAAAACTAAGCATGAGTGGAAAATCCATGAAGTTAGCCTTGTTGGAAGCACGGGGTTAGCAGGCAGTACAAACAAATGAAGCCTTTTCCCTGCACCAAAAATTAGATGTTTAAAAGCCCTTGATCTGGAGAATGCAAATGATTAAATTAATATTGTGTCGTATGAAAAAATTCTATTTATATCCGCTCCCCACTTTGCTGCAGTTCCTTTCCACATTTTCATTCAGGGACCTGTCCAAAAGTCCCTCTACTGCTGTGTCACTCCTTTCTGCTGTAATGCTTTCAAGCCCCATGTTCCCTCACGTGCTCCTACTTTGCACAAAGCCCCTGCCACGCAACTCTTGCACCCCACCAGTGCCTTACACTTCTAATGCTTGGCACCACTTATCAGGGCATCTTCCTGGAAACACCTCAGGCTTTCAAACAGCTTCTGTGTTTTGCTGCCTCCTCTAGGCCTGAAAAGCTAAGCCAAGTTTTGAACTTTTGCTTGAGAATGTGCAAAAAATTTCACAGCCTGAATTACAGCTACACGTACCAGGAAAGGAGAAGTGAGAAAGAAACCACATACTACTGTTTGCTTCAGCACTCATACCTCTTGTGATAAAGGCATCAGGACCAAGATTTCTTTAGCTTGGTCATTTCAAATTACAAACTCTGCATGCAAACAACATTTTTTTTTCCTTTTTTTTTCTTTCTTCTCTCCCTTTTTTTTTTTCTTTTGTGTGTGTGTGTGTGATTGTAGCAGATTTATTAACTTGCCTCTTGTACACTTATTTGGCCAAGGAAGAAAGGTTTTCTTCATTCCAGTGGGACTCTTCCTTTGGTTTCCTTCTGCCTTTTTTGTGCCATTATTCCAATGAACCTCTCAGGGAGCTCAAAAAACATTTTTTTTTCTTAAGAATGACTAATTGATGAAACAAACACTTTAGTCTCTAGTCAGTCTCTTCTCTGCCTATCTGAATGAGGGATTCCCACTGTCCCTCCCAAAGCAATTGGCAGAAAAAGGAAAGGAGCTTAACAGAAAGAGGAACCTGAACCTTGACAGAAAGACCCTGTTCAGCAGGACTCATGACGATAAACAAGTGAACAGTTGCTGGATGAGATATTTTGGTGATACAAGGAAACAAATTAGGCAGGCTAGTTTTCAGAAATCAGTAATGAGAAGAAAATAGAGAATGAGGCTCATTTAGAAGAAGATTAAGAATCTTTGAAACTTCTAGGCAAAAAGGATATTGTTCTAAAATAACAAAAAACATCTAACATGAAAAGATTATATTTTAGAAGAAACATAGATTTTTCATATTTTAGGCTTATCATTAGAAGCTGGCTAGTTGCTATGGAAGTGCTGCCAATTCACAGGTAAATATTCACTTTTAGTACAAAATATACAGCACTCCTCTCTCCCTGAATTGTATATTGGTTGCTAAACAGCAATTTGCAACATTTATGCTACTTTATAATGTTTGTGACCTTCATTTTTTTCCTGGCTTCTTCACATATGGTAGATGCACTGGGAGACTGGGAGTTTGCAAAATTAGACATGCATAACTTCTTTCCGCATCTGGACATATGGAATGTTGCTGTTCTGATTTTAAACACTAGGTACTAACATAACGCGCATGACCGCAAGAGGCTAACAGCACAAACAGTTTCCCTACTCCACTCTGGATATGCCGTGCATCTATGAACAGTACTTCCACAGGTTATTCTGGTGCTAAAACTCTCTGGAGCAAACACTGTTAATCCTGCTATGCCGTGTGATGTGTTGCTATTTGGGTCTACCTGCAAACATCCTCCAAGGCACAGAATGGGGAACATCACTTGGGTGACCTTGAAATGAAAGCCAGCTTGGACCCTCAAAATAAACAAATGAACGTAATGCAAAATGACCAAGTTGTTACTCTAACACTAGCCTCTCGCTATCAGGCTCTAGGTTTACAAACCTTATGAATGCGCTTGGCTGCACAAATGCTAAGCAGTCTTCCCAAGTGCGTGCCTAACGTTAGTAAGACTAAAGGTCCCGGTTCACTCTGCCCGTAAGGCGTGCAACTGAGACGCCTACGGCTGCTCTTGCCCAGTCATCTGGGACTCCCTGGGGACTCCCTGGAGTGAGGCATCAGCAAAGGGAGATTCAGGGAGGTGGCAGAGTCCTCCTGTGAGCTTCATCTCTCCCTTAAGGTGAGTAAATTCTTAATATCTCTACCTTGTATCAAAAGTGAGGTGGACGAAAGCTGGGCCAAAGTCTGTGTTGTAGCTTTTAAGTACTGACTCACGTTAGTAGCTGTTGTCCCAAGTCCGCTATTTAGACTCCCTGCTCCATGTGGAATGAGGTCAAGTACATATTTTAATTAGACTATTTAAAACATCCCGGGTTCCTCTGGGTGAATATTTACAGGCAGCTCATTTCTTTCCACCTCAGCAATCTTGACTCATCATCTGTTTACTCTGTATGTTATTGTAGTGGCATATGACAGGGCTGGATGCAGCTGTGAAGTTGATAGGGAGTTGCACAGTGGTGTAGCCACTCCTCTCCTACGCAGCATCGATTGGGCACCACACTGAGCAGCACTAATGTGGAGCAGAGGTCCAGGCTCCTGCCTCCCTCTTGCTTCTCTCCTCCCCTCGTCTCTTTGGAGAAAGTGTCCTTGGATTAGGCAGGTGCCTGGTTTGCTCCTTTCCATCTCTGACCCTATTGCCCGTGTGCATTCTTTCAGCTATGCAGATTTTACAGCTGCGTTGCTTTTTTTTTTTTCCTGGAGCTGATCTTTCTATTCATTATTTGCACTGTTTTTCTTGCACATTGTAAACAATTTTAGTACAGTGTAAGTACAAAGGATAGTCAACGCTGTGTAAATTAAGAAAATAAACAATGAAACACTTGAAAATTATTTAAAGCAAATCATCTCTATACAGGTCAACACTTTTGCGCATTTAAATCAGCACTACAGCTTCAGTTCCCTGTGATCAAACAGGTTAAGAAGCTCTTTCCACTGACAAATCACTGACTTTGTCAGAGCACTCTGCAGCACGCTCACCTGGTACTATTTACAACACAGCAACCTCTTTCTGTTACTCCAGACTCATTATAGTAAAACCAGATTATTCTTAGGCTTTCTGGCGCTATTTTTCTTGTAATATGATCAACAATGTGGTTGTGTGTCTATTTGTGAACACTTATGCAGAGTTTTGCTTGATTTTCCTTTTTAAGCTAAGCTTGACCCAAATGAAATACAAGTAAGTATAAATATCAAACCCGCAAATAAGGTTTGAGAAACCACACGGTTCTCCTGCTGTTTATACGTGTGTGAATTACAGTACATCAAGAAATCAATATTCCCTAGATGGTGCTTGTGCCTGGCACTTCATGGTGAACAAACATTAGATAAGACAATATAAATGGTACAATCCTTATTGATTTCTCTTGACTGCGTAGAATGTGAAAGCTGCAGCCACAGTTAACACTTACTGACAGACTCATCTAAAGTTTCAGTGCTATTTTATATTTTTATAGTTGTCCATGCTCAATTGATTCCATTAAGTTGCTAGACACATTTCAAGCCATCTAGATAGGAAAAAAAAATGCAGTGCCTGGAATGAGATGCTGCTACTTTGTGCCTAGCAGGATAAAAAGGTTAAAGGACTAAATTGTGCCTGGATGTTGGAAGGCGTTCTCTTTTATTTGATAGAATTTGCTAATGTTTGTAGTGATGGATAGATGCATTTAACTAAGTTAGTTAAGTATAGACCAGAAATGTCTATGGGGAAACTACTGGAAGCTCCCAATGTCATAGGCCCTCCCCAAACAAACAAGTGAAAAACACTGGTGGTTCCACCCCGACTGATAAAATTCTCTCAGAAAAAAAATCAGATTGGCTTTAAAATCTTGAGTTTGGGTTTTTTTTTCCCATTTGTTTTCCTCTTTTGCCTTACAACGCACATTTTAAATTGCCTTTTTATAGCAATTTATATATTGTTCTTTTTTCAAAAAAGTGAGCTTCTCACACAAGTCTGGGAAATTAGGGGGTAGGACAGCATAAGAGATTCTGAATATCAGGATATGATATTTAGTGCCCCCCAAAATAATTCTCTATTTCCCTTTTATACCCAAAGTGTTCTTTTAGCAAGATGTCAGCATATCTATTTCATAGTTTCTTACTCCTCCACAGGGAAGATTTAAATAATATGATTAAATTAGTGTGAAAAAGGTGGCAGACATCCATTCCATGAATACTAAATGCAGACTGGACTATGGGATACATAACGTCTTGAGAAAACCCTTTTTATATCTTCTCGGGCTGATTGATACCCAATAAGATGGAAATTCAGAAATTAAAAAAGGCATGAAAAATGAAGAAGTGGGGAAATGTATCATATCCAAACCAGCCACTGTGTTATGGTTTCCTCTAGGGAAAACACTCCCAGCTACGGTGTAAAACAGCTTACAAAGTGCTGAATATTCTGATCCTGAAGCAGCGAACTCTGAAGCACATGCTTTGCTTTAAGTGTGTTGTGGTCCTATTGATTTCAACAGTACTGAGCTTTGCTGGATTGAGAGCAGCATAATCAGCACCCTCCAAGAGTGGGCACTCCTTTTCTCAACATATTCCAGAAAAAAATCCCAACCTTATATACCATACGAAATTACACGGAGGTTACATTTTTCAGCTGTCAAATGAACTGTTGTTCTTTTATAGAGATTTCTACCTCAAAAAATGAGGTGAATCTACTTGAAAACATCAGGAATAATGTAGTGAACTTTGAAAAGACTTTGAACAGTAAATTTGCAAGATGTTGCTTCCATCTTCCACTCCTGCAGAAGAGTTTCATATATTTCAGCATGTTAATAGAATTCACTTTTATAGTGCACATCTGGTGACACTGCCTACAGTTTTCTGTAAAATTATTTCTTTTACCAAAAAAGACATGACAAACTGTTTTAAAATGACAGGAATGTCTTTAGGTCCAGAGAAAACTGCAGAGTGGTTCTCATATCAAGAGCTTTCTATTTTCCCTATAAAATATTAGACATAATTAAAGGTGAGTTAAGACTTTGGTGAAAATCTAAAGAGCATCGGCAAATCTGAGCACTGCTCAGCTTTTCAATTGCTTTTCTACTTCTCAGTTCTTTTAAATGGTTTTCTATGGCAGGAACATTTTTCTTAATTAGTCACAGCTAATTAGTGTTCTGGCATAGACAAGTAATCAGAAATGTCAGAGCTGCAAGGCTACATCTCCCTAATCCTTTGATAATAATTTAGCCTCCTGGGAGGGCCTCAAGCTGCGGTAAGTAGTGGCTGACAATAAGGCAAAATTAGGTGGGCAGCAGACCATTAGGATAGAAAAATAAAAAGCACTACCAAACCCTGCTGAGCACCATCAGGCAACTAACTACACTGCCAGATGAGGTGCCTGTTTAAGCCTGTGTTGTTAATTAGCTGATTCTACCAGACCTGCCACATATGTCCAGGTGCATCATGCAAAGATGTGTATTTCTGGGTTTGCGCCAAAGGACAATTTTGCACTGTGATCAAATTTCAAGAATCTGAGAAAGAAGCCCACATATTTCTTGAAGATTATTCTGAGTTATCAAAGAAATAAGAAGATCAACAAGCTACAATCCATTTTTGTTGAGTCTCTTTTAAGTAATTAGGCACGGTCCTCTCATGTTTCTCAGAGGTTAATACAAACACAGCTTTTGATTCAGATGTGGCCTTTAACCAGTTCTACCTAGTCTCAACTTGCTGAAGTTGCCTTGGCATATAATCTAGATCAAAAAGCAGACCTTTTGTCAAATCACACACTTGCAAATAATTACATAACAATGAAAGTGAAGATTACTTATTAAAATTAATGTGACAGGAAGCAATTTGAGAATGAGGAAAAAACCCCCACAATTGACATTTTCTAGAAAGACATTGTTGAATACTAAATACTACTGTAATGGTGCTTTTGAGGTAGACATGGACAGCACCAGGAGTTGGTACTACAGAAAACTCACATTTAAAACATGTGTTCCTCTTAGCTGTGTAACAGCAGCTGAAGATTAACTCACTTGGCCAGGGAGAAGCATTTGAACATTTTTAACGCATTTTTTGTAAAAGGTCAGAAAACTTAGAGAAATGATCTAATTGAATAAAGCATTTGCTAAAAATGTACTCGCAGATATGATGGCAAACAGAAATGAATCAGATGAGTACTTCATCTCTCCATTTAGGCATAGAATGAAGTACATGACATAGTAATCTTTGGAGAATAATTACCACCTCAAATAACCTCAAGTACCTCATTGAACTTAAATCGTCCATCCCTGCTACTAATGGAAAAGGAAAATAAATGGTTATGATATGGGAACTCTACTAGCATTTAATTCACATTCCAGACAAAATACAAGCATTTTTTTTCAACAGAAAAAGAATATCACATTACATCTGAACTTTTGAAATACAAAAGCCAAAAGCAGTTACGTAAATCTGGAGTGCTTGAGCATTTATACTACTCATAAAGACGTTCAGTCTTTCTGCCCTCTGAAGAAAGTTGTACGAGTTCCCTGCCGTTAACATCTCTTACTCTGCTTGTTGAATCGTTACCCTGCACGAGGCCACAACCCCCAGGACATCCACCTACGTGAGCGGTCCATGTGAAGTCACCAGGACTACTCAGTCACACCGCACCAGTTTAACACCCGTAAGACACGGACGATCAGGGCCAAAGTCAACATCTGCTAACAGGTGCCACCTTGTACAAGATAACGAAGGGACCCGTTTGCCAATGCCGACCTCGCCAGGATGCGCACTCTGCCTACTCTATGTGTTTATGGTACACTTCTGCGCAGGTTTCCCAGAAATTAGAGACTAAAAAAATTGGAAAACCTTTAAGTTGTATCAATGGTAAAACACTGATATGTTAGAACTGTTCTCTTAAACTATTCTCTATTTCTCAAAGCAGCAATCAATTATTGCATAAAGATTTCACTCTCTATATAGTCTTAGTAAAATTGGAATCGTACGTCTGTTTACATTCTAAGTTTTTCACAACAGACTCAACACAAATATAATCTATAAGATAATGCTCTTATTGGCAAATAAACCAAGAAGGGTTTTGAAGGGAAAATGTTTGAAACAAAATTTTTCTGTGTTCAGACAAGAACATCCATATTTCATGAGGAATTAACAGGTACAAGAAAATGAGAATCTACCCAAGTGGCACTTGGGAACTTTACACTACTACAGAAAGTAAGTATTGCATTGATGTTTTATGCAATGTTTTATGCAAAATGACTTATCTTTTTAAATCTTGGTTCTGTTAGCAAAATCTAATTTTGTTTTAAAGGAAACAGTTTTTAATTTATAAGTCTAATTTAATTTTAAATGCTCAGGAGTAGGAAGACTTATTAGTCCCATCTTAAAAATTCAGGTAGAAATGTGACTCTAAGTCTAGTCAGTGATGATAACCTGGCATGTTTATGGATACAGCACTGCTTTTATTGAGGTTAATGGTAAAACTCCCATTGATTTTGATAGTGTAGAACCAGACCCCATGGGATTTTCATAGTTGGATATTTTTTACATCTGTTAATTTTGTGATCAGATACACGGCACTGTTCTTTGATAGGCTGCACAAATGTTCTTATATCATTCATCAAGCAGATTATCTTTATAAGAGAGTCCTTAATAATAATTAGTAATATTTTAGATTTATTCTAGATTTGTGTGATTCTATTTAAATACTTCATTTTGCCCATTCACCAACTGCTACTTTTACAGCCTCTTCTGAAAATAAGTATTTTTCAAATACCGGTTACAAAAAAAAAAGACATTAAAGTGCAACTTTGTTTCTAAAACATTTTACTAAACATGATTTAAAAAAATGAGTTCTTTGTTTAAGTGATTAAACTTTAAAAAAGTTTCAGTGGGTGATGCTTTTAATCATAATTAAAAATTGTAATCATTAAACAAACACTGTAGTGCCTGTCTTCACAATTTACTTGCTAGACACTGAATCTTCTTGAGCCACTGCAGCCATAATGGTAGAAAAGTTTGCTTTATTTGAGTTTATTAGAGAAACTTGTCCCAGTGTAACTTCATTGTCTTAGTTTACTTCAGTGGAGTATGGGATTGGAATGAATCACATGGGCTGTTCATCGAAATAAGCCTACAGAAATCATGAACATGGATCAGACATTTAGCCCAGAGCTACTGCAGACCATCCACATATACAACACATTACAAAAACTTTTTCTGCTCTTTGACATCTGCAGTGTTAAAAACAAACAAACAAACACAGAAACAAACAAGCAAACCCCCACAACTATAAGATTCTACAGCATGAGAGCAGGAGATAAATGTCCTGAGTTCCTGTGATAGGAAGGGAATTGATAGGTAAAATTCCCAGCTGATCTTAGGAAGAAGACCACGTCCCACACCACAAAGGAAGACAAAAAGTCCTAAGTGTCTCTGACAAACTGACAAAGCAAAAAAACTCTGTGACTCCAAATCTGGTGGTTAAGACTAGAGAACAAGAAGACAGCACACTGACCTTGTAGAGACCAGTGCTACCAGGAGCACCAAGCCATATTGTTCTGCGTGCTGTCTACACCCCTTCCAGAGGAGGTGAAGAATGAAATGCGCCCAGGAGCCAAGTTATTCAGAGAAAAGGAAGGAAAAAAAAACCCCCACCTTGGTTCTGCTGCATGATCAGCAGAGGAACTGAAGCATAGCATGATTTAAATGCTTTAAAAACAGTGCAGAAAAAAACTAGCAGCCCAGTCTTCTTTCATAGTCCCCTGGAGATTTGAGCCCCTCTCATATGCAAGGATTCATATCTCAAGCTTAAATTCCATTCTCCTGATTTTTCACTTTTTGTATAGCGTGGTGGTGCTTTTCCAGGCTTATCAAGCACCACCATAAAACAATGCACATTTTTCATCTTCACCCTAGTGAAGACTTCCCAGATAGATAGAAATTTTTCCAACTTCTAGCCTTAAGATATTTGTGACCCGCTGGCAGACATTTCTACTTGTATCAATACTATTCTTCAGTTGAAATGATCCTCTTTGATGTGTACATTACTTCGTATGATAGGCATCCCATTCTCTTGGTCACTGTAATAGCTGTCAGTATATAGCAGGCCTGAATCAAGTCAAAGAAATCCATGCATAAATAGTTTGTAGGTACACAGTTTTTTGATTAAAACAGTGTCTGAGGTCTGATCTTGTCTCTATTTAGTGTGATGTTATGTTGAAATGTGAGACCACCATATATGAAGAAAAATAAAGATACAAATAGATATTTGATACACAGAATACTTATCATGTCCACCTTCCTTCTCTCCTTACAGCTACAAGCATTGGCCATGACTATACAATGCATATTACTGAGTAAAAGGGGACAGGAATGGTTTTGCTTCTCAAAGGCAAGTGCTGTGTCGTGGCTTGCATCCATACTGGAGATGTTTTCTTGTGCTGAAAAGCCTGATTGCTGAAATCAGACTTGGAAGAGGTGCTCGACCCATGCTAACCCAATTGAAATGAGGCTCTGTGCTTGGGTTAGTGCTAGTTGGCCTAACCAAAATCACACCAGGAACCATGCTGGTGACTCAACGGTATGGATGGTCATCTGCTAGTTCTCAGGCCTGTGCCCAGGCCCTGGACAGTTTACTGCTATGGACAGAGCCTAAGGCTTGGTCCAATCCCACTACATCAACAAAGTCAATGTGGTCTCTCCAGTGAGAGTCAGACTTGGCCTTAGGCATGTAATTTTATTAACATTCAGAAAATTACAACATAAGCAAAAATAACCCCAAAGAAAAACAAAAAAATAGAATCTTGAAAATGAAACATATGCTTGCAGATTCAGTGCAAAAGCAAACTGAAGCAGAAGTTGCTAATATGGTTTTAGTACTTTGTGAAGGTGCCAGCTGGATGGATGATAATTTTTCTACCCCTGCAGGGCA
>VZTL01052128.1:299-14866 GCA_013400535.1 Scopus umbretta | reverse complement strand
TTTTTGCTTTTCTTGATTTCAAGCACAGTAAAGCAAGGGCTGTAATTAGAGAATGGGTAGTCGGCACTGTTCACCAGTTGTGCGTAAGCTTTAAACTAATAAGTCAGCAATTAGAAGAAAAATGAGCAGTAATTACACACATTTTACTCACTGCTAGACAGATGGAGCATTTTCTGCTCGTTATTGGCAAACTGTCACTGCGTTTATTTCATTTTTACTGTTTACTGTTTGTTGTAGTTTGATTAGGAATAATTACAAGCTAGGAAAAATATGAAAGAAATGAACAGCCTTTTCATTTTTACATCTTTAAAGAAATACAACCATTTCTTTCCCCAGTTTCTCCAAGATGAACATACTTTCTTTCTAAATCTTTTTGAAATCAGGCTGTATCTTACAGAGCTTGGTCAGAAAGTGGAGTAAAACAGTGCAGGAAAGGCCACCTTCTCCAGAACGGCTGGCTCAAACACTGTTCAGCTCACAGTCAGCTTCCCTGGTGGGCACTGGTCCATATTGCTAAGTTATTGCACAAAATGCTTTATATTTATTGCAGCTACTAGGCTTTAGTCAAAAGCGGCATCTGAGCAGGATCACAGCCCGCAGAGAGCTATGGAGAGCCGTCAGTGCTGTTACCCCAGGGAAGGAGGTATGGAAAACACAAGAGGCTGGAGGCAAGACCTTCTTTATGCCAAGTTTCTGGCATTTTCTTCCCTATGCCCTCCCATCTAATTCTAGATTTTGAGCCTTTACGCTACACAAATCGTGCCTTACTCCCAACCTTTGGGGATAGTGTGGCGGAAGGGAGCAGGGTGAGTGTTACCTGTGGATAGACTGAGCTGCAGATCAAAGTATCCAGAGTGAAAACCAGGCTCTTGGAGAGATTTCTAAGTATTGTTATCCCTGGTGCAGAACGACTTCCTGTTCTAATTCTGCTCATGAGAAAATTTTCTAAGACCTTAACAGAGATGCGTTTAGAAAAAATGCACTGAAGTGCTCAGGTCACAGCTCACTTGCTTTCTCACACAGTCCCAGCATCACTGAGATGCCTGCACAGTCCTTGCCTGCCCTGCACCAGTCTCCTGGATATTGCTAGTAATGACAGGCAGGGTTTTTACAGAGTAGTGGATTGGGAAAAAAAAATACAAATGTTCGTAACAATATATCCTTCTGATATTATATACTTAACACATCTTGTAACAAGGTGCTAGGGTGTATGAGGTAGATCAAGCCTGCTTTGCCTCAGGAATGTATTCAGTGATTTAATAGGTCTAAAGTCCAAGGTCCAAACAACCCCTTATGTGAAGACATCCTCTGTTTCCCTTCAACTATTCCCAGCACCATTTTCTTCATCAACACTCTAACCACCCCTTCCTTCTTTAATTTTTCTTTTTCCAACTAAAGGGTCAAAGCACCAAACCTGAAAAACAGGCTGATGAATTTCCCAGCAATTAGCATGGGATTTAAATGTTGGGGATGAGGTGCATCACTGATTTAAATTCAGTGGTAATGACACATACAGCCAGACACAGTTGAAAGAATTACAATGTTAATGAAGTCTTAAGAAAATCTGAACTAGTCCCATTATAAAATATGGCTGCTAACTTTACAAGAAGCAGCAGTGGAAAATCTTCCATTTACTTTAGATTCAGAAAAGTTTCCTCTCTTTATGGTAGCATCTTTAAAGCAACAAAATTTCACCATGACTGGTAAATCCAGTATTAGCCAGGTGGCATGGACAACCTTATCATTGGGAAGGTTCTTGTACTGCCAGCTCTTTTGTCTGGTACAAAGCGGCTAGGCACTGTATCTACCTCTCCCTCTCACAACTCATAGCCAGTGGATCTCTCAGCAACTGAGAAAGTAAGTGGGTTCTCTACCATGCCATAGGTGTAAACTGAACGTGAATAAACTCCACAGCACACAGCATCACATGAAGCAGCATATGCAAGGTCTGAAACATATGGTCACCATGAGACAGGTTTCCCCCCAAAAAAAGTAAGATCACCTTTGAACTTATAGGCTTTTTACATTTTTAATCTTCTGAGTGCCCAGTAGTTATATCTTCAAGTCTTTCTCCAGAGTAATGAGCACTGGTTACATACCTTCTTCTATGCTGCACTCTGAAAGACCAAACAGAGACTCTAAAAACCCTAGAGGCAGAAATGGTAAGGAAAAAAAAGCCAACGCTGCATGATTTGTAATGTCACTACAGCAACGAGGCAGTCATAGCTGGCTGCAGCAGGAGAAAGCAACAAAATAGTAATGACGAAGAAATGGAAAGCATGAAAAATGGCTGAAAGAGCAAAGCCTGTGCAATAACAGAGAACTTGAAATGATATAGGAAGGATCATAACTGCAAGGCACCGGTGTTTTCATGTACTTAGGCAAGTGCTATACATGCAGCTATTATGGAAATTTCTAAAAAAAGAGAAGAAGAGTGTAGCATCAAGGTTATATTTATTCAGTCTTATGATGGAAAGCTATTTAACCAGGTGGGGAACTGGAAGCTAACTGTCCTTTATTTCTGCAGTTGGAACCAACGTGATCCAACAGAGCTAAGACACTACCTCAGTTCAAGCTTCTGCCCAGCAAACAGCAACTGGAAACTGTCCTTGCAGTATTATTCACTACTTGAACACTTGGGAGCACACTTCCACCAACCACAAGGTAGAACATCAAGGTCAGGGTGCTGTATTTTTTTCATACTAAATTCATAACAACTGCAGTTGATATTTCACTTTAGCTGTGCTCTGAAAGGAATAAAATAAAACCACTAGCAGTTTCACTTTTCTCATTTTCAATAAAACTTGGAAAAAAAGCATTTCCCTCATAGTAACAGAAGAAAAAGAATTTCTGTCTAGTTGTAAAGCTGTGCTCTTCGTGATATTTAATTACACATGCTTAATTACACCTAGCACTCTCCATCTTTGGCTCCTAAGGATTTTCCTATTCTAGATGATTAATGTGCATATAAGTGTGGAAAATTTCAAAGCTAAGGCTTTGATAGTTCTTAACTTTGGTACTAATGTGTGGCAAACTCAAGCATCTGTACGTCTATACCAGGACTTCATTTCCTTATTGTACTGTGTCAGTACAATAGTATGCTGATAACACATATACATTACAGAGTGATAAAAAGAGAACTAATTACTTTTATGTCTTGTGACATTTGCTTCAAGTTTTGGGGTTTTTTTCCTAATTAAGGTTTTGCACAAGGACTCCAAGCTGAAGCACAGATTTCAGATGTTGTTCTTTGGATCTACACAGGGATTGATAGTAAATTTTATAAAAATGCTATAATAATTGAGTGCTATAAATAGCATGCAATAAACCTCAGTAAACCTCAAGTAAGTATGACAGATTTCTTCTTAGCTGGCAGACCCCAAGGACACCTCTCTTATCTATGTTTTCAGATTATGACCCTCTAATTTCTATTCTGCTCCAGTGTGTTGTAGTTTTACAAAGGAGATGCTCAGAGCATCAGAACTGTTTCATCAGGGCCTCCACAAGAGCTTGCATTATTAATTACATGCTATATAACGTTTTAATAGCATTCCTGTATGGTTTTCAGAGCAATTTTTAGAATATCCCGCTTACATCCTGGAGGATAAACTTGAATTTTAGAAGCCCATAAGGAGTGGCCTGGTTTGACCAGAGTTTTTTTTTAAAGATAGTACTAGCAGGATGGAAAAGTTGATATATGTAAGGCAAAGGCAACAATAAGACAGTCTTAGTAAATGATTGTGCAGCAATATCACTGGGCCATGTAAACAGAAAGCTGAAATTTAATTCTAGAGTAAGGATTTTATTTGAGTTGCATGAGATTTGTGATGCTCAATTCTTGCATTCTGGGTTGCATGAGATAAAATGAAATCTACATTCTAGTGTTGCAGTTCACCAAATAACAGCCTATGTTTTTATAGAGATAATTTCATGTCTGTTTTGAAACAAAAAGGTACCTAAAACTATTTTGTTCTACTTCCATCCCATCTACACCTGTAGCAACAGTCACAGAATCCCACTGGCTAGGAGGAAAAAAAATAAAAAAGCCAAACCAAAACGCAGTTGACATAATCTGTTTGATAAATAAACCATCTGGGAAATAAGCAGCCACCATCTGGTTCCTTCACAAGAATTTCAACAATGTACAATATATTTCAGCTTACAAAAGTGAAAAAGTCCCTAACTTTCACTTTCATTACAAAAGTTATACAGACACAGTTTATAGTTGCACCACTACAAACAGTGCTACAAGTTAAACAACCTTTAAGAAGCTAGAATTATTCCTTGGCAAATAGACTTGGCACACAAATTGAAACTTTAAGTTATTATGCAAAGCAAGTTTGTTTTTTTTATTTTATTTTATTTTAAGCACCAGAAGTGCAAAAACAAAGCTAATGTATAGATAAACTATGAATGATAATATAGAGTTAAAAACTTAGATTACAATAAAATAGAATCCTTTGCTAGATGTTTAATGATAGCTTATTTAGAGAAAATTTTAAGATCATTTAGTTCACCTTTTCCAATTGAAACATTTATACAGATACAGCATTTATAAAGCCTAAATCCAGCCAACCTAACCAAAACCATCAAAATGTGACTGCTTATCTCAGTTCCAAATATGTGAAAAAGTGCTTTAAATAACATGAAAACTTGAATGAATAACAGTTTGTTAGGGAAAAAAGCAGGACTGGAGAAAACAGGAGGTCACAAACGAAGTAACATTTACAAATAAGGTTTACTTCAGCAGAAGCACAACACAGTTAAATTTTCCTTTACTCTTCTAAGCAAAACTCACATGGGCTCAGCACAAGTATTTATGAACCAGTTATTGCTGACTGTGCTAGAACACCAACTTCTTTGCTGAGCAAACTAAACAAATTTTTCTTTCAATATTAAAGCACATATTCTCTTCTCCAGTTCTGACTCAGCTTTGAATGAAATAATTTTTCCAATTATTAAATAAATAGATGACCAGTGTAATTTCACTGCCAACTTATCTTCTATCAAGGATTGATCCAGGGTAACACCATTAATGGTTTGTTTTATTAATGTGCTTTGTCAACTTTAATTATTAACCATTATCCATGAAGACTGTGTCCTAAGGGTATTCAAGTTAAAGGGTATTCAAGTTTTCCTCTTAAAATTGAAATTAAGTGAATGAGAGGAAAAGCATGCCACAGTTACTTCTGCATTCAGTAAATGAAGATGATTATTAAAAACTTTTGCTATATCCAGTAAATTCAAGCTCAGCTCTCCCTCCTGACTTTCCTGGGTACCAAGACACCTCTGGTTGGTGGGATTTGCTTAGCTTCACCTTGTCGACGTGACTTGGGGATACTGGGGGATGAAAAATTGGACATGAACCAGCAATGTGTGCTTCCAGCTCAGAAAGCCTATCGTATCCTAGGTTGCATAAAAAGATGCATGGCCAGCATGCATCTAGTGGTCCCTTCCAACACAAACCAATAACATTTAATTACCAACAACAACATCAAAGAGGAGAAATCCTTTTTGAAAAAATTCATATATTCCTCAAAGATCTGGATAATGCTCTGCATATAACTTACTTGTTGAGGAGACTGTCATTCTTTTACATTTGTTTCTCCCATTTTATGCTGAGGGATTAAAGGAGGATCTTTCCTCTTAGAACCTGTACGCAATTGTTGGTGCTACAATGACCTATTGAGCTTTGCTTTACAGACAAAGTAGGGTCAGTACTGCTAGTCTGAACTTTCAAATTCTGTTGATCATCCCAAATAAAAGCCCTATCCCTAAATATTTTGACATGCGGTTAAGAAGGTGGTTTGTAAAGGGTTTCAACAGCTTTAAGCTCAGACTGTGCTGTACATGTGTCTGCAGCAGTTCTTGCACTAATACTTCTGTTATATTTAAAAAGAGTAGTTAATATCAGCAACATAGTTTTCTGGAAACTGAAGTGGAAAGACAGTTGAGTCCAATCCTGTTTGCCACTCCAGATGGATATTTCTTTTTTTCTTTTATTTTTTTTCCCCCCTCAAGGAAGCCAACTCATTTCAGTTGAAGTGTATGTATGAATGAAGGACACTATTAGCACAGAGAGTTTCCAGGGTTCAAGTGTAAGTGACCTCCTTGTGAATCAATAGCTGTGTTTAACTAAAAAAAATAGGATGGAATTATGTCCCCACTGAAGTCAAAGGACATTTATAACTTTCTTCCATCTCCACACTCAGAAAGAAAAGGCACCCACCTGCCCTACTGAGCTATATAACACCTTTTCCCTTGTACCTCCTCCTGTAATTTTTCTCTCTTACACTATATAGAGAAACACTAGGGTGTGGCAGTTCCCATGGTCCGTTCCCTTGAGCACTGACTATTGCAGACCTTCGCTCCAGCTGAAGAAAGAGTAGAAGGGGATAATTCTAACTCCTGACACCCACTTGCTGTCTGACTAGTCATACTGACTCCAGGTCAATTACTTAGCATAGCCTCATCAGTGGGCTCCAGTTTTTATTACCAAGAGGAACCAAAGGAAAATCTTTGCCAGCCTGTTCTACAGCTTCTTTAGGAAATGTGTATTTAGAAATGCACAAGTGAAGTGAAGCCAAGAAGAAAAACAAACAAACAAAAAAGATTTTTACAGAGACCATTTTACCACTGTGAGAGGGGGAAGGTTAACAAAGGAAAGCTGTCTTTTTCACTCAATTTTTTTTTAATATGAGAAGAATTTCTGATAGAGTTGACAAATGTAAAACATCTGCTTGCTTCCCTTGTCTGTTTTAACATTTTCTCCTCTTTTTGGCTTCCACCTAGAGCCTTGGTAATGGTGAAGAACAGAGAGGTGCCAAACAATGGCAAAGACAGTAACAAATGTGTTTGCTTTTATGGCCTGCAAAAATTGATGCATGGATGAATTTTGAAACAGGTACAGGTTATACTAATAGGTGTCACACAAAAAGAATGGGGAGGAGGAAGCATTAATTAAAAAAGAAAAAAAAAAAAAAGAAGATAATTTTACCAGCAAGGTGGCTGGATGAAGGTAAACGTTACACTGAACAGATGCTGCCTTGCCAAATGACTCTTGTAATAGCTGCTCTAAACCAGACACCAGTATAACAGCTAATATAAAGTTACTGATGTTACTAATTGTACTGTGTCACATATTGTATCATTGTTCTGTCAGGTTCCTGAAGAAATTTCTGACAAATACAGTACTTAGACTTTTCAGCCAGCTAGGAGCATTTTAACATGCCATTCTCTGGAAAAATTGTCAAAATCTAAGGTATTTTGAAAAACTTCCTTCATTATGAACTAGTCCACTGTCACACACAAGAGCATTTCATTGCCCTGTCTGCTATCAGAAAAGAAAAAGAAATAATTAGACATAGGAAAAAAAATGTAGAACAGAGGCATTTTTCATTCCATTTATTAGTAGCTAGCACATGCATGACAGGAACAGACAGAAACTCCAGAGAGAAATCAGCCACATGGTGGTGGCCAACACTTCCAGAAACATTATCCTATTTTGCACCTAGAGATAGAGGCTGGCACCCAGCAAGGTTTTCAAAATAGCTAGAGGGTAGTTAGGCACTTGTGTCCCATTTATTTAACTGCCTACATAAAGGTCATAGAGAAGACCAGTGGAAAATTTGAGAAAGGAACTCAGATTTTTCTTGAGTTGCTCTGAACCAGATGATAACTCTTTGTACATTTTCCCCGCGATCAGCATTTCACACTATTCACTGCTATGAAATATAGCTGAGTATTAAAGGTCATTTTATTTTTTTGGTGGGATTATAAGCAGAAGTGTTCTTAGATAAAGAAAAACAACTAGCTACTTTTGCCCTGGAGTACAAAAAGCAACCTGAGAAGAGAGCTTTCCAGCATGATTAAATAAAATAAGGTCCTTTGTCAAAGGTGAAGCATCTATTCCAGGAAGGGCTGAAGACAGTTTCTGCTGATTCACTTGCTGCCTATCAAAACTGAGTTATGAGCCCTGTCTCAGAAAAGAAAAAAAAAAATTGTCCTCAGATGTTTTTTCATGGAGAATTTTTCATGAATATATATATATATTTAGCTCATTTACTCTTCAAGATTAAAACAAAATAATTGTGCATGAACATGTAGCTTCCCTGGCAAGTATAAACAGAATTTTAGTCACACTTTCTGTGCAAAAGAGTTGGAAGGCAAAGTCAGAGTCATGCTCAAATTAAGATCTAATCTTTGATTTCATAGTGTCTTCCTCTAAATAGGAGTGCATTAGCAGTGTTCACAGACACAGCATTTGTTGGCTGGCTTCACAGCCTTGTTGCCAAAACTGACCCGTACAAGCACCTTACAACCAACTGCCACAGGAGAGCTTGTTTGGGAGGAAAGGAGGAAAATAGGGAAGATGCTTCTCCATAGGTTATGTTGCTTGTAATTGATTTGGTAAGGTTGCAGTGGAAAAAAAATTATGGCAGCAAAATTTGGTAGCACAGACCAGATCTAAAGCAGATAAAGAAGGGAGATAGTACATCTTTTTTAGGCTTTATCAGAAAACTGAAAGCAAGGTGGTATTCTTGAATCAGCAAAGTCATACAATAGCTATTTATCTGTTATTTATGAATGATTCACAACATTCTCCATACAACATTTGGAAATTGGTATGTTAATGCCTTACCTGGTAAATATGGCATGTCTGGGCATAAGATGATGTCGTATTAATTAGTCAGGGTAAATACAAATACGTGCCTGAAGAAACATAAAGATAACCAAACTAAACAAGGTCCATTTTAAAGGGAAAAGTGTATTCCATAATTTACTCAAGGCTGTGCATAATTAGAAAGGTTGATATTAGGTAAAGATGCAAAACTGGGAAAGGATTCTTAGCTTCAAAGGCAATGGGTGCCTGGGAAATTGAACACAGAGACTGGATTATATAGCTGAGGACTCAGCTGAGCAGTCCACAGAATTGGAAAATTGTCTTTCTTTTGATTATTGATGTACGTGGCTGATTTAATAAAAAGAATCTGAATGGTGCATAGAATTGGAGCCTCCATGTACACCCTACCCAGTACAGAATAAATCAGCTTTCAAATATACTTTATATGGAAAGAGTTGAGTAAGACAGACAAGGTTAAGTGGGGGAAGAAAAGGCTGACTATCAGGTAAATAATGTGCGCTGACTGAACTGATGGTAGAAAATAAGAGTGTTGTGGATTTATGGGTGAATTTATGTAAGTATTTGTCAGCAAGAGTGAATCTGGTTGACTTCCCAGAAATACCAAAGTACAAATAGGAGATCTGTTAAACTAGTCTGCTAACATTAATATCCCATCAGGGACAATTATTTGTGATACCGTTATCCAGGAACAGGAAAAGGAACATAGAAAAGACCAAGTACCACAGATGTATATATAGGGACAGCCAAGACACTACTTCTGCAACATGTTCCAATATTTTATCTGACAGTCAACCCTCTCTGCACCCTCCTGACATATCATTCCAAGAGTCCCAAACCACACCCTTCACCCAGTGCACCTTAACCCTCTTCCCACAGCACACCAACACTGCATCACTCCAAAGCAGGACTTCAGCCCCAGGACCATCCCTCCCACCTGTCCATTATACCTCCTGGATCCAAGGACCCCTGCCCTCCCTCCCTTCGTCTGCTTTTTCACCTCTGCCATCCTAAAATCATCTCTGTGACAGTTTTCTGACAGCAGCAGAGGGGAGACACACACTAACCACTGCCCTACATTTCAGTAGCCTGTGAGCCATTGCCCCCACCCCTGCCCAACGCAAGGTGTTTGGCATAATACAGCTCTCCCTGGCACCAACGACAAAGTTCATTTTCTTGGATGATAAAGAACCAGCCTTATGAAGCTCAGTTAGCATTAACAACTCGGCATACATCAGTTGTCTCTAGAAGGGTGCAGGCATTTATTCTTGTGCTGGTTTTGGCTGGGATAGAGTTCATTTCCTTCATAGTAGCTCGCATGGTGCTAAGTTTTGGATTTGTGCTGGAAACAGTGTCGATAACACAGGGATGTTTTAGTTATTCCTGAGCAGTTCTTACACAGAGTCAAGGCCTTTTCTGCTCCGCACCCCACTCCACCAGCGAGCAGGCTGGGGGTGCATGAAAAGCTGGGAGGGGACACAGCCGGGACAGCTGACCCCAACTGACCAAAGGGGTATCCCATACCATATGATGTCATGCTCAGCATATAAAGCTGGGGGAAGAAGAAGGAAAGGGAGGACATTTGGAGGGATGACATTTTGTCTTCCCATGTAACCATTACTTGTGATGGAGCCCTGCTTTCCTGGGGATGGCTGAACACCTGCCTGCCAATAGGAAAGTAGTGAATGAATTCCTTGTTTTGCTTTGCTTGCTTGCGTGTGTAGCTTTTGCTCTACCTATTAAACTGTCTTTATCTCAACCCACAAGTTTTCTCACTTTTACTCTTTCAATTCTCTCCCCATCCCACCTGGTGGGGGGACTGAGGAAGTGGGTGTGTGGTGCTTACTTGCCAGCTTGGGTTAAACCACAACAATTCCCTATAATAAAGTCTGAGGAAAATGAAGCATACCTGAAGCAACTATAAATACTGAGAAATCCTTCACCTCTCTGTGACAGATGCTACATCTTCAAACAACTGCTTTTTGTTCAGGCAGTTGCTTTTAGCCAAGCTTTTTCAAGACCGTCAGACCTTTTCTATCAACACTGTATCTTACCAAGAGTATCATAAGGCATCAGATAGAGTTATGGTTCCAGTGGTGGCCATCTGAAGAACAGGTAGAGTTGTCTTTTAAGCCTATCAATTAAATGCTACTGAACACCCAGCAGCACACAGCTTAAAATTTATACTTTTATTTAAGCTATTATATGAAAACATCTGCAGGTATTTCAGGGACAAAAGTTTAAATATAGCTCTATAAGCAAATCTAAAGCTCATATCACTTCAGTGACCTCATGTGTTTAATTGGTAATGCAATGACAAAAGGACTTTGCATGGTGCATATAAACTATCATTTCCAGCAAAGAATGAGGATCCATTTTGTTTAGAGACTGTGCAGCCTTTGTAGATTTTTAGGGAGTAATTATGCATTCCTAACACTGAACAGTGCAAAATGTTCTTTAATGTACTTCAGAGATTTGTTAGGGTTGTAACCAGATCATAGGAGTTATTCAATTTCAAACTCCATGGCAATGTGTTGAGAACATGTCAGAGTGGATGTATGATTAGGAGTGAACTGAAAGGAAAACTGCTTTTTGCTGCCTGATCATAAGTATTGCAAAATGTCTATAAAAGCTCTCTAGTCTTATCCACATAAATTTCAAATACATCTGAAAATTCCACAGTAATAAGATCTGGTTTTGGTCTGTGAGGTATTCCTACCCAGTCTACATCTTATTTTTAGAAAAGCTAAGCTGTCTCCACGCTATATCAAGCCTGCTCATCCAACTCTTCCATTTTGATGGATGTATTTAGGTCTATGTGACTAAACTTTGCCCCTTTTGATCCAAGGAAGAAGGAAAATAACATCATTTATGTACCCAGGGTGACACGAACTGTCACATTCACATATCAAGTCTTGTAATAGAACTCAGAGCGCATTTGCATGTTAAGTTTAATAAATATCATGAAACCAGGAAAGTTCTGGACCTAAACTATCTTGTTGGCCTAAATGGTTAGCCTGAAAAAAAAATCCCTTGAAATAATTCTGTTCAAAGTTCTAATACTGTAGTTTGTAACAATCACTTTTAAATTTAGTTCCATATTCTTTTCAGGTAAAATTTCTGCTTTTTTAAGCCCTCACCCCATACCTGCAACATAAGGAAAATATGTTCATTAATCTGTAGGTTCATAAGCTCAGCAGCTATGAAGTCTGCCTGCCTTGTATTTATTCCTTTTACTGCTATTCCAATCTGCATCCACACTGTCTAAACCAGTTAGATCAAACTCAGGCCGCTACATCATGTCCTCGTGCTGTTGGTCACCTGCAACCAAGAACCATCATTATTTTTTCTTTGAATTACTTTTGGTCTCATTGTTTCACAGGCTTAATTCCACTTGTCCCATTTATCTCCCAGTGACACCATGAGTCCCTTCTTCTCCCCAACCCACTTGATACCACTGAATTTCTGTCTATTTTCACAAAGTTTCTAGGCACTCCCTGGCGTGCATTGAGCAAAAAGCTATTGTCACTTACTCGATCAGTCACTGGGCTGTCAAACAAGCTGGAGGTGCATTATTTTTTTTAATACCTCCTCAAGCTGACAAGATTGAACTAAATTGCATTATTATGTACTTCAGCACAAAAAGACGGCCTGAACAATTCCTGCAGTTTCCTACACACACTTTTTCAGAAAACAGGGCAGTTTATTTTTATAATATCACTACCGTCAATTGCCTGTATCTTTCTTCCAGCATGATTGCTTCAGGAAAGCTAATTGTGATATTAAATATGGTCTTTCTGCCTGTCTGTCCTCAGGGTAAAAAAAAGCCGAGAATGAAGCATGGTATTAGAATCAAGCCTGACAAATGTATAGAGCATGACCTTCTCTGGGTGCTCAGATATTGTGACTTCCCAAGCCAAAGAGAGATAGCAAAGTTAAAAGGCAAATACAAGCAGTACAGAATATGCTTAATGTATGATCACAACTCAGCGAAAGAATTTTTTCTTACAAATTTTTCTGAAAAGAACAAAAATATTACTTTCCCAAGAATGCAAGGCAAATTAGTTGCAGGACTTGTATTCAATACTTGTATTCTGTAACATTCTGCAGAGTTCATTCTGCAATCCAACTTGCATGCAGAAATTACTGTCTGAAAAGGACCTTTTCAGAGGTAGGCAGCACTGCTCAAGCCCAGTTTAGAATTTACCTTCAGAGGAGCAGAATGAGTGGAAGAGTCTTAGCTCCACCCCTCCAGAACACTAGTGCACATCATAAGAAGAACTATTTTTCATATAGCATGACAGATTAGATGATCTCTTCTCTACAAAACTTTCCTTACAACTGACATGGATAAGATATGAAAATCAGCCCTTGAGAATTTGTTTACTCTAGGACAGAAATAAGGCTATTATTTTGAAATGAATTTTTTGTACAATTTATGCATCTTTCCATGCTTGGCCAATGAATAGAAAAATGGTTACACAGAAACAAATATCCTAACCCATGGAGGAAGGCAGAAGGGCAGGGGAGTGGGGAAGAGTGAGGGCTGTCTCACAACAAAGAAAACATTCACAGAAGCAAATACACTAACACATGGGAGGGTAATACAACTATTGCCATTTCTTTTTTCAGTGTGCACTTATATACTAAACTGACGCTGCGTTTTAAGTCCTTGAAGAACATTTGATCGTATGACAGAAATGGCTCTTGTGTTCAGTACCCTGGACAGAGCACGCATAACGCCAGCTTCCTTTTTAATTTTCTTTGAGACCCATTGCTCCGAAGATCAGAAATGCTTATATGTCGTCTCAGCGCAGCTCATAGCTTTACCCAGTGATTCCAGATCATAATTTCTGGTTGTGCTAGAGCACATCTTTCTGCAAGTCATTCCACCTTGAGATAAATGCTAATTGGTAAAGAATAGCTTTCACTGTTAAAAACTTGTGTCTATTCTTACTGTCATTGCAACTACCTTCAGCTTTTTCATTTTCTCATCACAGACCTTCTAGCCATTGCAATACTCACCAGCTGTGAATAAATAATTTCTGCCTAGATAATCAGTAAGAAGCTGAAGAGTGAGCTCCCATCAGTCTCTTATTTTGGGATAGTTTTTCCAGAAGCCAGACCATTTTCTAACCTCTCAGACACTTCATCATGCAGAATACAGAACTGAGCTGCATATTTCACCAAAGCTAAAAGCAAAAATACTATAATCTCCTCAATTCTACATACTATTCACTTAATCCCATGGCAGCTTAATTGTTTCACCACACTGGTGCAGGGCAGGCTGCATGTGCACCACCTCAGAGTACGTTCCAAGTAAGAACCCCTTCCAGCCTATATGCTTGACACACATCCTTTGTTCCTAATGGCATGATCTTGTGTTCAATTATGCTAAAGCAGTCAAAGCATTCAAAGAAGCCTATTTTATTGAGATGAACATAGTTGTTCTGCATAATTTGGATCACCATTGTGATCCAAATCACAAATGTGGTCAGTTCGATGGCTGGTAGCATGCCAAATCCTCACTAGCTTCCACTCATTGGAGACAGGAGCAGGGATCAGACACCTAAGCTCTGCACATCCCTGTCTGACCCTTAAGATTGTCCTCACAGATGGAGGAATATTGTAATACCTGTTAACCCTAGTTTGGAGGTAGTGCTCATTTTCTTTTAAGGTAATGCTTGTGCACAGCATGTCCTATGTTATCAAGCAGCACCCTGTAAAGACAAGATTTCCCTTCTTCACTGCCTAGAATGCAAGCCCTCGTGCTGCCTGAGCAATTTGCCAAGAACAATTTCATATTTTCTTCTAGGTGACAGATAAAAATATTGACAGGCATCTATCAAGAAGAAACCCGCAGAACATACTACTTCTGAGATATGTCATGTGGCCTGGGGGTTGTTTCTGTAATCTATTTAATAAA
>VZTL01052127.1:299-20506 GCA_013400535.1 Scopus umbretta | reverse complement strand
GCAAATCCAGTAGCAGGCACAACAAGGAAGAGTGCCTGCACGACTGTGAATTCCTCACAGCTGTCACCATTACCGTGCTGGGCTGCAGAGGTATCCAGTGCCCCCGAGAGATACTTTGGTCTCACTTTCTGCTAGTGGCAAGGAGGTTGGCCACACGAGGCTGGTACACATGGGTCAGCTTGTTAGATTAAAGGGATTCACAAGGAACTGGATGATAGGTGGATTTGTCCCCCTTGCTGCACAGGAGAGAGCTAAAAGACAAAACTTCAAAAGCTATTTAAGGTGAAGAAGAGGGAAAATACAAGTATTTTTCTAGCACATGCTGGCAACTCCTCATTCTTTCCCAGTTAGGCTCCTTATTAAAAACAGGTACGTCCATGAGCTCCTGGTAACTGTCTGCAGGCGGACATCCAAGCTCCTCTGAATGAGACTTTCCCCAGGAGCGCTCTCAAGCCCTGTCAGGTGTGAATTCTCTGATGTCTGCTAAAGTGAGGTCACATTGCTACCTTTTCTTTGTTTAAAAGTTATTTATAGATAAGTGATTTTTTTGAGACCTCTGTCCCCTGACAAATTTAGATAAAATTGGTCAGTGAATTGAATGCTGTTATAAATTGGCATATAAAGGTATATAGAATTCTACAGAGAAAGAAAATGCACATGCAAGCTTTAGGAAACCAAGCTAAAAAAATAACAAAAGCAAAATGAGACTGTGGGATGATGAACAGAAATTAAGGGGGGCATGTTTTCCCATTTAAAACAGGATAAAAAAAGATTAATTATTCAGTTTGGGAAGAGAAAGCACAAAAAATATATGAGCCAGTTATACAACAGAATGAAGAGAACAGAGAGGGACAACTGAGCCTTCCTGTTTTGAAGGACAAGAGGGCACTTTATGAAAACACAAGGTAACAAACAGGAAATAGAAAATACTTGAGGCAAATGACTTAGATTTTTAAAAGGCTCCAACGTACAAAGCATAGCATCTGCAATGGCCATAGCGGAGACAGCAATTACAGTAACTATTCATCTTATTAATTTGGAGAATAAACTAATTGTCACCATCCAAAAAGTCAGTCTTCTCACTGTGATACATTCTAGGCTAACATTAGCCATGTTGCAGAACAAAGCACTGGACCTTCACCTGAAGCACTTCATGGAATGAGCTATCATCAGAGCCAGCACACCAGTAACAAAGGGAAGAGCTGCACGTTGCCACGCTTTAACTGACAGCAGTACTCAACAGTAAACTTTAGAAAACACCGTCTCCTTCCGTATTTTGTTTGTAAATAACAGTAGGCACATGCTGCAACAGCATCAACAGGAGCACTGCTTAGTAAAGGATTTGAAGGGTTTGAAATAAACAGCACTTCTCCTTTCCAAGGAAGAGAAGCTTTGACTGCTTAAACCATGAGTATTGGCTACTCTTAGAACTACAACTTCTTGGTTTTATTACGGACAATTTCTTGGTTTTGGATAACACATACCCTTAAAAATAGCAGACAAATAACATTCAAACCTCTCATAGGAGAGGTGTGTTTTGGAAAAGTCATTATACTATTTTAACTAGCCTCTAAAGTGTTCTCATATTTACACTAGGATTGGTATTATCTTATTTCATGCTGTGGTTTGACCTTGTTCACCTAGATACCATGAAAACAAGCTTATTATTTTTTCCTCCTGACAACTATGCTAAGGCCATACTTAATCAATTACAAGTATTAACAGAACTCCTTCAAATGAAATTGTCTCTAAAACAAATCATGATTCTTCAGCATATTGTGTCATTTGGTTTATGGTTCTGCATTGAGTTCTCATTTTTATGTAACCTGCTGTTCATTAGTCTCCTGTGATACTCCAAACTTTGCTGTTTAGTACCTGAAGGAACAAACAAACTGACTTTTTTATTCCATTCTGTGCATTCATCCAACCCAGGGTTTACCTCCTAATATGCACAAGTTTATTTTATCAGGACACAGGTCCGAATACATTTTAAATTACCCGTGGTGTTACAGAAAATCTAATTTGAGAAAACTGAAATTGTACTAAGCTCCTTCTAAACCTTGATAATTATTTTTACATTGCAGTAAAGCCTTCTTTCACATTTTATAGGGACAAGGGAAAGAAAAAAGGTGTATTTTTCCACAGGTTTGACAACTTAAACCTGTTGTCTTTTTATGGAATTTGTGCTCCCAATTTCTTTACATGAACTTGAAACTGTGAAACTGAGGTTACTTATTTATTAGGTAATCACCTCAGTGCTTTTAAGAGTTAGTTTTCTCCTTAGAAAACAAGATATAAATTCACCTACCGGTTTACCATCATTACCCATCTAATCCCCATCCATCTGAAGCATCTTATAATATCTAATGTATTCATTACAAGATTCTATGAGCTACAGAGTGCTATTATCTTCATTTTACAAGAGCCTAAGGTCATACAAGAAGTGTGTTTCAGAGCAAGCAACTGAATGAGTCTCCAAATCACAGGCTAGCCTAGTACCTTAAACATTTGTAGCTGTATGAGTTTTCATCCTCTCTTGAGATGAATAGAAATTGTAAGGCAGAACAAACAAAAAAGTCAGCTGATTAACACTGTTTTCTATTCAGCTTTGGTATTTCTATTCATTCATTTCTGGTTAATCTTGTAAGAAGCAGGAGATAATTAAAACTGAAAAGCTTAGCATAAGTAGTAGAATGAGCTGATAATGCATTAACCTTTTACTTTTTACTCACAGTTTAAACCAAAGAAAATGTTATTCTAAAGGAATTTTAAGGTCACTAAAAAAAAAAAAAAAATTAAAAAAAAAAAAAAAGAGGAAAGCCAATCTAACATCAGTGCCATTTTGCTTCCAGTACTAAGACACTGCAAAGCTGCTGCTAACCTGCCATGAGGTGAGGGGAGCTACGCAAATGTATGTAGCTATAGACATGAAGAACACCAATAGTCTGCATGTGCTTCTGTTCAGCTTCTTTCAGGATTGAATTGTAAGAGTTAGGATTTCTTTGCATCTCACAAAATCACTGTCAGTGTTCAGTTTAATAATAGACAAGAAACTAAAGAAACTTGTGGTGTAAATAACCAAGTAGTATCTTTCTGTTCTTTAAAACTTCTACTCAGAGAAAGCATAAACTACAAGCCACCAAATATGAACCTGGATTTCAAGATACAATCTGATGAATTTGAGCATGGGATCAAGGTCCTCAGATAGTATAAGGCAGCTTTTCTTACTCCAACTCCATCCTTTCCAATATCAGTGGTGTGCACAGTTCCAGCTTAAGGCCTCTTTTCGTTTGATTTTTTGCAAAAATAGGGATTGTTTATCATTGTTAGGTACAGCTTTGATTTTAAACATGCACAAAATTCAGGAGTGTTGTACCTGGGAAAAAGGTTTCAGGTCTACATCTGGCTAGACCTCTTTATAGAAAGACATAAGTAGATGTGCAAAACAGGAAAAAGAAGAAAAAAAACCAAACTCAACCCCCCCCAAAACAAACTTAATTCATCACCATATTTCCATCACCAGAGAAGGACTGGACATACTGAAAAATTAGAAAGAACATTTTGTTATTATCTAACTATACACTTAGCCTCCCACCTGCCTTTACTGGCCTACATGGTAATCACAGTGACAAAGGACAAGATAGGATATTACAGGGTATATCGCAAAGAGGAGAACACACGTCTATGAGAGTATAACAGTGCGGCATGACCCACAGCATGTTATCTCAGAAAAATGCATCCCACTTGTGCAGTGACATCATGGGCATTTTCAATACCTTTTAAAATGTACACAGATCCTCCAACCTTTGACTATGTGCTGCAAGGAAAGAGTTTTAACTCAGCAGACAGACAAATATAAAAAATAGGTGCATCTTCCTTGGGTACTTCGGTACTTTGTTGTTGTTTTTGTATATACCTTGAAGTCAGAGAAGCACTTAGAGAATTTTCCAGAAGGCTGCAGATCCAGAACTGAAATAGTCTACATTGAAGCATGTTAAACATTTCTCAGGAAGGGCAAAAAGGCTGAAGGAAAAGAACCTTAAGTTATGCATCAGACTCCGTGTAAGTCATGGTCCAGCATGTCAAATTCCAAATAAAAAAGGCCAAAGTCAGAAGGTACACATGGGTACTATACATTAATTGATCATAACTGCCAAAGATATCTTAACACCTTACACAATGTTAGAGGACCTATTTAATTTCTTAGGCACTTGAGAGAGCAAAAGATCACAATACTATTTCCTAACTTGCCCTGGGAGGTCACTTTCAAGCCCTGGCCCCTCAAAACTGAGATGACATGAAATCATATTGTGCCATTCCTTTATCTCCCTGATAGGAAAAATAAGTCATTCCCAACACCCAGCAGGTCAAGCCTGCTGCCAAATCCCCTCAAGAAAACTTTCCCAGGCAAATGACTCCCAACAAAACCAGAAAAAAAGTAATAATGAAATGCCAAAAATGCTTCAAATCAGTGGTGGTAAGAAAAATGGTTTTGGGCCAAGATGACCCAACTATCACCTTTATTTATAACTGAATAGATTAAGCTAAATTATGATTATTTGTATTGCTTACTGCTAGGTTCTGCAAACACTGGACTCCAAAACAGTTCTCTCAAAGAGTTTGCAGGCTAAGAGCAAGTAATTTCTAATAAAACCACAAAAGATGATTGGGTCAAACCTGTAAATAATTAATAATTCTTACAAAAGGTATGCCTCTATTAGAGGCACTGACTTAAAGGGTTTAAACATATTCATTAAAGCACTTTGATTTCCTAGAGATAATCCTCATTAAATTGTTTTCTTCTTCATTTTCTTGTTCTACATTTTTATTTTTTATAATAGCACTAAGCAAAAGAATCTGGACTGCCTAGAAATATTTGGCTTTCCTAGAGACTTGAATTGCAATAAAATAGGAGAATAAATGGGTGAAATAAGAACCTGTTTTTTTCCTGAGCTTTAAATGAAGATTTCCAGTTTGTTCATTTTACAAAGGTCTATTTATGTTCAGTAGAGAAAACACATTATTCAGGAGAGTCAGCTGCACATAAGATTATGAGTCTACCACCCTAACAGGACATTAAACCTACCCATATAAGTGATTTCTCTTTTTTTCCACATAATAGTCTGAAAAAAATATTATTACTGGGATTTTTTATTATTGTTTTCATACCCAGAGGACCAAGCTCAAGATGCTAAGGGTTGTCCAAAAATGTATTCTGAGGCAGTCCCTTGCTTGAAAAACTTACAATTTAAGTAGACAAGATAGAAATTGAAGGGGAGGTCTGCCAACAAACAATTATTTGCCTAGAGTTTTGCAGAATTTTTTATAGTGTTTAATTATTATATTTATTGGTATCTAATCCCAACAACAGCTCTGATCTAAAAACAGGAGCACTGATAACTAAAGCTTAGATTTCGTTGAACACTGAAAATAACTAAACTCTGTGTATGAGTGTGTGTGGTTTTGTGTGTATGAAGGTCTGAAATCTAAAAAATTATGCTGAGAGTCTTACAGAACAGCATACATGTGGGACTTTTTTTTCTGTCTCATTCTGGGAAGAAATGTTATAGGAATGCTATGTCTTATGGAATTTCTGCTCTTTCATTTATTGGCCCAGGAAGCACATCCTGCATGAGACCAATCAGAAATAATAGCTTGGAAGAATAAAATATGTGGGCCAGAGACAGAAACGCAACATCTCTGAGGCCATTTAATCTCTATCACTGTTGTTGACATTGTCCAACATTTAAAAAATGTTTAAGGGGGACTAACAGAGAGATGGAAAACTCACAGAAACTTCATTTTGCTAGGAAACCATGCTGGAGAATTTTAAAAATGCATCAATCTCTAGTGTCATGAACAATGGCTATATTCCCTTTGGTCTGAGTTTTGAATTAAGACGTGACAGAAGCTCAGATCTTAGCTGACTCTGTTATCTTATTCCTAATCAGTTTACAAGCCCTGCATGTGATGGCTCCTAAAGGTTTGGTTATCCCAGTTGAGATTATGTCGGGCTGTATAGTGCATATATGAAGAAGTTACCTTCACTGATCAGGTCATGGCATGTCATCTATGTCCAGCTGCAAATGACTCAGTCTGATAATCATCCTTCAAAAACTTTAAAGAAAACTATTTTAAAAATCTTTTTGCATTCAGAGCCATGTGCCAGACACAGCCTTATTGCTGATAGGCATGAACTTCGAATAAAACACCAGCTCATCTTAACAATATTGCATGCTGTGGAATTGTCTACTGAAATTTTAGCAGTACACTTGAAATGCCTAAAGGGTATGATATACATAATTCCAATAAGCCGTTAGTATTGTAGATCTTGAATTGGAAAGTGATTCACTCCTGGATACCCTTACCGTACAACATGCTGCTGATAAATCAGACATGAAAGAATTTGTGATTCAAATTAAAACTTGTTTCAAGTAAAAGAGACACTTTATTGTTGCTGAATCCTGGAGATTGGTAGTTTAACTATGGCAAGCCAGCCAGATTGTGTTGTGAAACATATGTAAAAATATTAAATAAATTATGGACTCATGCTGTTTATTCCTGGTTCTATAATAGAAGTGAGGGAGAGAAGGGAGGCAGGGGGGCAGATACATATTTAGCAGGTATATATTGCCTCCTGCAAAAGAGGATGCACATCAACGTGCTCCCAGGATAAAAAAGGCTAAGAAATTCAAGCATGCCTAATCAAAAATCAGAGGAAAACTTATAATGTCAAAGAGATCTTTTCTCTCTCCTCGTACCTCTCAGGTGAACAGCTAAGGAGCAGGTATGAGGGCAAAGTGTCATTAAGATCGATGCACCACCAGGGTTTGCAGGTAGATTCTCTGCTTACTTATACCACATGACAGCAGCCTCAATACTGGAAAACCCTCAATCCCCAATTGCCTGATGATTTAGTTTTCATTTAAATACTAGTTTGAAACGGAATGATTACATGGATATTGCTGTTCTTTACTCAACCTAATCTACAAAACAAAACCCTGTGTTAAGTAAACTGTATAAGGAAATTCCAGTCCAGTGTTTTTCATAGAATTGCAGGACCCTGTGGGCTGGAAGAGACCGCTGGAGACCATCTGGCCCAGCCTGCTGCTTGAAGTCGGTTATAGCAGGTTATAATATATATAATATATACCTGCTGGTTATAGCAGGTAGCTCAGGGCCCTTTCCTGTTGTGTTCTAAATTTCTTTGAGGACGGAGATTTCAGAACCTGCCTGGGCACCTGTTCCACTGTCTGAATGCCCTTATAATGAAAACATTCCTCCTTATATCACATCAGAATTTCAGTTTTCACCATTGCCTCTCATGCTCCCACTGTGCACTTTGAGAAGAGCCTGGCTCCATCTTTTCTGGTCAAGTAGCTGCAGGTAGCAGTGAGATCTCCCCTGAGCCATCTCTTCTGCGGACTGAACAAACTGTTCTGCTGCAAACTGAACAAAGACACACCCCTCAGCCACTCCTCACACACTGTGTGCTTCAGCCCCCTGTCTGCTATGGTAGCTCTGAGCTGGACTTGCACCAGTGGCCTTCTTGTACTTGTACTTCACAAAACTGTCCATAGGACTCCAGCTGTGGTCTTAGCAGTACCCAGAGAGAAGAGAAGGATCATCTCCCTAGAGCTGCTTGCTGCACCCCAGGATGCTGTTTGTCGTCTTTGCTTCAGGGACCTGCTGCTGGTCCATGTTCAACTTCCCGTCTGCTAGGTCCCTTCCTGCCAAGTTTTTTTTCAGTTGGTGAGCTCACAGCATGTACTGCTGAACAGAGTTATTCCATGCCAGGTGCAGCGTATTGGTTTTGCCTTTGCTGGACTTCATGAAATTCTCCATCCTGTCTAGGTTCCTCAGAATGAACTTGCCCTCCTCCTTCCTACTGACTGCTCCCCCAGTCAGATGTCCAGATCATTAATAAGGATACTGAACAGTATTGGCTCCATTATGAACCCTGAGGGTCACAATTATTAACCTGCTATTAATTGGACTTTGTACTGCTGATCACCATCTTTTTAGCCTAACAGTCCAGACAATATGCAACTCACCTTACCATCCAGTCTATAACTCACTAATTTAAGGATACTATAGAAGACCCTGTCAAAGACCTTGCTAAAGGCAAGGTAAACATCCATTCCTCATCCACACTGTCAGTCATCTCCTCAGAGAAGGCAGTCAGGTTGGTCAGTCAAAATCTGCCCTTAGTAAATCCATACTGGCTGCTCCCAGTTACCTTCTTGTCCTTCATGTGGCTGGAAGTGAATTCCAAGAAGATTGGTTCCCCAAGGACTGAGGTGAGACTGAGCAGCCTGTAGTTCCCTGGATCTTCCTTCTTACCCACCATCTTTCCAAGACAGTCTTTGTTCTAAAGGATGCAGAGAGACTAAAAGCTGCTAAGTATACAAATCCAAAGTTCAGATCTCCAAAATTCCTGCTTGCTTCCAACTTACCTCTGAGGACATCTAAAACTACCAGCTTTCATGAATGCTTATTCACAGAAACATAGAAGCCACTTCAGGATGTACTGAAAAAAAAAAACAAAACCCTAGGTTGGACAGTGACAAGTAGAAAACTGAAAACTCACTTTAACAAGTAGTGTCCCAACTGACTCCCTTTCCAGACCCAACTGAGCATGTGAAGCAGACTTCATGGAACACGACTTGTTCCCTTTCACCTGGAAGTTCAGTGATTAAAACTCTCATAAAAAATGGGAATTACATAGATTAGTTTTCCTCTTCTGCCTGAGGAAATCAAAGCTGTATATGTCACTCCTACCAGAGGCATGTCTATCCTGTTCTTAAAAACCTACATGGGCAGAATTCCCTTGACTTCCCAAGGTAATTTGCTTTACTGCTGCACAGTTCTCCATCTTGTCTTTTCACCTTTTTTGTGACCATTTAAGCTTGTGACTTCTTGTCATTTCCAGAATGGAGACTAATGCACACATTTGCTGTGTTTTTCTTTACCAGCAACGTGAGAACCACTTTGATCATCTTGTTACTCTTCTGCACAAAGTCTCACAAAGTCATTTAGCACAGTGTCCAGAGCCAGATAAAGCCACGTCTCCCCCATGCTGAGCAAAGAGGAAAGAGTCTTTGACTCGCTTTAAAAATGATAGCCTTGTTTATGCATCTTAATTTGTAGTATTTCTTTTTCACAACAACAGGACATTGCTGACTCACATTCAATTTGTCACCCACTGTAGTCCCCAGATCCTTTTTGAAGAACTGTTACTAGCCAGGTGTTTCCCATGGGAAACATGGTCTTTTCTTTCTTTCTTTCTCTCTCTCTCTCTCTCTCTCTTCATTTTGGTTTTTTTTTTCAGCAGGGGTGGGGATGTCTCATGGGTGGTCATAGGGGATGCCACAGTGTTTGATTTGAAAGGTTAGAGGTGCGGTTCTTCAAGAGGGATTTCAGGCTGTGGAGCCCAAATGACACAGAAGTCTCTGTACTCTTCAGTCATGAATTACTCACCCAGGTGTCTGTAATTGTAATGCCTCTCTCACACCACAATTTTCCCATGTTTTGAAAATAAAATCTTTAAAGGGTCTGGAGACTCAGAGGCTCTGCTGAAGCAGTCGGTGCCCTTTCTGTAAATCACCATTTCCTGAATCACAAAGACTGGACTCAGTTATCTGCTCCTGTAGGGATAAGACATTTTGGTGAAGTCCCCATGTGAGTTGTTTTCAACTCTCTTCACTGAAACCTTACTGGCACAAAGAGAATTGCCAAAGGTGAAGGTCAGATGAAAAACAGCATTTAAAAGAAAAATACATCCAAAAAACCTTCTGGATCCTCTGACATTTCCCTTCGAAAGAGTCACATTTGACTCACCATGAATGCTAGTAACACATGCCTAGTTGTAATGAATACTAAGTGCCCTGTTTGTATTTGACCCGAAAGTGAAATAGATTTTGAAGTGTTAGAAAGCAAGCAACATCAAACAGCCTGAGAGTTAAATACCTTACTGCAATGGCCTGAAACCCAGAAAGGCTTTGTCAGGAGCCAGAGGATTTTTTTGAAATTATAAAGCTATTCTTGTGCATAGTATGCACACAGTGTGAGAACCTTGCTACCCAAAAAAGCAGTCTGGAAGCGCCCTCGTTAGCATTTTACAGTAGAGTTTTTTTAAATACTAACTGGAGAAGCTCTTGTCCTAACAAGGGGCATGCCTGGGTGCAGACACGGACTGTTTCAGTGCGGCTGACTGTTTCCCAGGCCATAGTCCCATGAGGTACTCCTGTTACTTCCATATTACCAACTGATACTGTAGGAAGAGCTAATATTTTTTCTGTTTCTCAAAATGTCGTGACGGTCCAAAAAGTGACCAGAATTACTAGCCAACTGGCATGATGCTAATGCAAGTTCTCCAGCTGTGCAGCTGCTGCCCTGCCATCCTCTATTACTCACACAGCAACAGTTGCATATATTAATTATGCCAGCAGGGAAACAGCAAGCGTGTGACAGTGCTTAGAGGCAATCTGAATGCACATGACGTTTAGACAGAAGGGCAGAAAAGGTAGCGTGCAATGATGTTTCCTTTTTACCGGTAATTTAAACAGTTACTTTTCTACCTTGACCACTCTGGCATATGATGAGGTGAGGGTAAACGTATTTTTAAGTTAATGCGCAGCTTTAATGCCTTTAAATGATTTTAATTACCTCCCTTTAGAGGTTTTTGGCATGCGTCAGCTTGGATAAAAAATGTCTGCAACGGCCTGCTTGCTCGCCCTATTATCCCGTGAGGATGTTTTGCAGGTTCCCAGACCTGGCTCCTCAGCTGTCACAGACCAGCAGCGGCTGCCTAGAGCACATGTTGCAAAAGACTGATTAATATTGACCGCAGGTAGCGCTCCCCGCCGCACCACTGCTGTGGAGGCCTTGACAGCTCTGTGACCCTCGTCCCCGCACCGTTCCCTCCTGCTGGCTCCCTCCAGTTCTGCTACTTGAACAAAGCATCACATCAGCATTGTTTACTGCAGGAACTCAGCCAAGGAAGTCATAACGAGACAATAGACATATAATCTGATAACCTTGTTAGCTTGGTTGAATCAGAGCGCCTAACAAATAGAAGAGTTTAATAAAGTGGAATAAAAATACTACAGTATTTCTTGTCAATGGCTTTTCAGCTCTGTCTTTGAAAACATAGTAGTTCTTGTGCTTTTATTTAAGATTAAAGCTAAGCTCAAGGACACTAAACAAAACGACATGAACAAGGTCAGAAATTACTTAGAAAAAAAAAAACCGAAACACCACAAATGCACACTAGAGCAGGCAGGCAGACTTCTTCATTGTGTTCAAATAGCAGCAAGTAAAACTATATAAAAAGATATGAATGTACCATTGCAAAAATCTCCATGTAGTAACAATCGACAATGCACTGTTTCTTATTTTATTTGGACTACGCTTTGACAGTGCCAGAAATCCTGAATGAAGAGCACCGTGTGTTAGCTCTGTCATGTTAGCAACTGACGAGCAAATTGGTGATCCCAACCATGTCAAAGCAGCCGTGGCGTCACCCACTGCTCCTCTGGGAAAACAGTCTGAACTTGCCAAATACCTCCCTTCCCACAGCCGTTTCCCTGATCGGACTGGCACTCTGTAGCAGGAAAGAAGCCAGAAGGCAGCACTTTCGACACCACCGCCATTCCTGGGCCATGCTTCCCAAAAGAGAGCGTGAGTGAGTGTGTGTGTGTGCACGCGTGCGTGTGTGTACCACTTAGTTAACAACCAACAAATCATAAATCATATTTTTCTTCATCTGTGACTATTAATTTTCTCTCCATTACCTAACCATAATGATTGTATCTTTATTTTAAATCATTCTTGGTTACAGTTCATGGAAGACATTTATAAATACTTGAACAAAAAGTCATATGCAGTACTAAATAAAGCCTATAATAGCTAGAAAGGGAGAATGTATTATCTGTGGTCTTGACTTTCTTTCCCTGGAGGAATCATATATCACATGGGCTAGGAATGTCATTTTGACTGTACCATTTCCCAGATGCTAGAGAAAAGTCATAATGTGAGATAGTGATTAAGCATGTTTGTGGGTTTGTTTTTTTGTTGGTTTTTTTTTTTTTTTTTTAACTAAGGGAATGAAAATTAATGAAATTGGTAGCATTTGTTCTATTTTTAGGCAAGATGAGCAGAAAAAAAAAAAAAAACTGTATGTAAATAGTTGGAGGAAACCCTGCAACCCAGATTTATATGTCTTGCAGTATTTCTGTAAGTGGCAGTATGACTAAAAAATAAACTGTTTCCTGGGGAATCTGCCGAGCGCTGAGCACTCCTGAAAATCAGGTCACTTGTCTATGTGCCAGAAAATAGATTTAGGGATCTAACTTCAGGCAACCAGTCTTAAAAGTACAGTGAAGAATCAGTCTTGAGGAAACTTACCGCTCCATCTGTACAGTTACATCAATGTAATTTTCAGTGTAGGCATTCTTTTCCTAGAATAAATTGTCTTGTTTATCTTAGGAAAGCTATCTTAGGAGCTCCTTCCCCTGGCAGAAAACAGTTGCAATTATACTAGTAGGTCTGTGGATTGTTTCTATTAGAACAGCCAGCACAGTAAAAACATGAATTTTGAGGAGAGAAAGCTGTATTTTTAAAGTGCAGTTTTGTCAGTAATGTTTGTAACTCACTAGGAAGTCCTGCTGACATGACTGCATTGGAGATCACATTTTTTACCGCTTCAAACCGCATTACCTGAGCTGGCAAGAATGTGTCTGTGCACGAGCAGCAGGACAGGGTCCTCGCTGTATTGGATGGGAAGAGGATGAGGAGCTCCAAATCTCTGGGCAGGGGAAATATCCTACATGGAGCTGTAAAGGATGGAGAATTGGACTTAAATTTCTCTGATCCTTTGAGAAAAGGGGATATACATTTCCTGAGAAGCTCCTTCAGACACAGCCTGGGGCTATGGTTAAGAGAGGCCAAGTGGTTGTCCCCTTCTCTAGTGCTGCTGGTAGGCGGGTGCCCAGGGATGTGGTGAAGTGGATGCTCACAACTGGACTGGAGAAGGCTTGAGCAAACTGATCTAACATCAAAATTAGTTGGCTTTAAGCAGGAGTCTGGACCAGGTGGCCTCTAGAAGTCCCTTGCATCTTAGTTTATTTTAGGATTGTGTAGTGAGCCAGTTCTAGAGAAAGAAAGGAGGGAATCAGCTAGGTCTCTCTTCTTCCCCTCTCCTCCATCATAAGCAGGCTACACTGATGTGCAAGCAATTATTTAAGGCTCAGGAGATTATTCTGACCTATAAAAAGTTACACAGTAAGCATTTTCCTTCACATATTTCTTCCTCAGACTCATAAACAAGGCTTGAATGTTCTTCGTATCTTTAAAAATCTCATTGTTTAACAGGAACCTTTTAGTCTTTTTATTTATGTGCAGTGGAATACTCAGAATTTTCTATGCTGAGTACATTACTGAAGCTATATTTCAAATCAGAGCACTCAGGGCTAACAAGAACACGGCTCTTGGGGAGTTTCTTGATTTTTATTTTTTTTTTTCAAAGATCACAAAAGGCTTTAACAGCTTTTTTTTAATAAATACAGCTGCTACAAATTTGATACTACTTCATTGGCACCACCATCTGAATCTCCATGTGCCTCTGAGCAATAATCCTCTGCTGAAGATCAAGAACCCCAGCTACAGTCCTGATCCAGCAAACAATGTAAGTATGGGGTTAAAGGGAGTGTTATCTGCTTGTCTGATTTGCTGGTGTCTGGAACAGAAAGGATGAAATTTCTGTTCCAGTGGGCAACCTTTTGAATAATAGAGTCGAGATCTGTCTGAAACCATGTAACTGCTTACTTAATTTCTGCTGCTGGAAGGTGTGCTCTGGGTATTCTACAACTGTGCTCCAAAACCTTATAGAATATGAGAGTTTTTAGTTCTGCTAATGATGCATAATATGAAAGATTAGTGTTTGGATAGCTTTTAATCCCCTGAAACTTCTACTGAGAAAGAATAATTTTTCACTGACGTATATTAAATAATATCAAAAAAGTTCCACCTTTTAGAAAAATCCCACAGAATTAAAAGAAAATAAGCTTTTTTTCCAAATGATTTTTAATAGAGCTACAATGCTTTATGACATTGTAGTAGATATTTTTAAGATTACAGAGAGTATTGTTTATTATCCAGTTCAATAATACTTGTCATCAGTCTTTGCTTAGTACTAGCAGAGAAAACAGAACTCTTCATTTCTACCTCTTTTTTCCACTTAGGGAAGGCATGTGGTGAAGCAGTATACCTGCCTGATTTTCACAAATTCTCTCTTATTGTATTCTCCAGTACTTGCAAGTCCTGTGTGATTTGAGGAGATTGTTGTTTTTTTCCAGGGTGAAAATTTGAATAAAATAACATTCGCTATGTCCTTGCTTAATGAGCTATGTTTGATTTGTTAATTACCACCTTAATGACTTTCAGATGAAATAACAAAAGTTATTTTCAGCCTTGAATAGAATTATTAAGGCTGTAAAAGTAGATTTTGGAAAGCATTTGAGAATTACTTTGCATATTTGTATTTAATCACCAGAAGTCTAATGCAGGTTGTGTCATCGCCTCTGGACTTCAGAAAGGTGCTGAGCACTCTCATGTCTTATGGATCTAAAGAGGAGCTGGACACACTTTGCACAATCTCCTCTTTGATGGCTCAAGACATGCAGGCTGATCGTGTTACCACCTTCTCAGGAAGCATGTAAATAATATTTTTGTATACAGCAGCCATTTGCCCCATTAACCATATTCAGAGGAAGCTGATATTTTGTTGTGTCTCCTCTATTTTCTTTCCATTATTTTTGCCCAAGATAAAAAAAAAAACAAAACAGGCAGCCCAGAATTAGCTCAGATTTCCCACAGGAGTCTCCCAGGAATGATAAGCAGATAGATGCTGCTCTTGTCGTTACCAGTAAAAACAAGTATCAGCTTTTGACACTATTCCTTCTCCTAGTCTGAGCAATGTTACAGGTACTTTTGCTTAAGACAATTGCAGCAATCCTGATCATCTTTTCACCTGTCAATATCTGCCAGTGTCTCCCTGAATGCTTCTCAAGGACCTGTAGCTCCTGCGTGCCTCAGTCCCACAATGTTCTCTTTTTCCATCTAGCTGTCTTACCTTCGTAAGCCACTGAACTTCCACTTCCAATTGCATCCTCAGTTCCTCCATACTTTATATGGTTCCAAGCTCCAGATCTTCACTCTGACTTTCCGTTTGCTAGCAAGTGATCCCACCTGCTGCTGCAGATTTCACATAACAATGTGGTCTTTTTGTTGGTGCCTATACACAGCCTTCGGACACACCTAGAAAATAGCATAGCACTGATAATAATGCTGCTTGCTTTCAAACATGGAAAGCAAAGTAGATTTGCTCTCCCCATGCAGGAATCCTGACTTTCCTTGTTGTTTCAGGATTTTTTGTCTTACAGAAGTCTTTGATAGAAGCAGCTCCAGCCTGAGGTGCCTCTATATATTCACACACTATATATATATATGTATGCCTAAGCAGCATGACAGCTCTATTGCCGCATAAATAAAACTGTCTGAGCTTTGAATGATTCACTATTGTTATGTCTGCTTACAGCCACATAGCAAGTCAAATAGAGCAAGAGAAACTGATCCGTAGAGTGAAACCATTACAGCTGGAGACTTGGCGTTCACCTTCTGAGTGCAGAGCATGCCTTCTTCAGACTAGTGGTTGGAGCACAACAGGTGTGCTCCTGGATCACTCCTTTGAGTTTGGTTTCAGCTGAAAGAAATCCAGTTCACACACTCTGAGACTGTCCCATGGTGCACACCAAAGCACCACAAGTGAGAAAGAAGGGTTGAGAGAGTTGCTTCAAAAATTTACTCCAAATCCAAATTAAAAGTTAATTTAATTATACACATCCAGTAGGCCAGATGAAAGGTGACATCCTTTTACTCTTTCCCAGAAATAAGAGTTCTAAATTAAAATTTAGACAGTAGCACAAGAGGACATGCATTTTCTGCACTGCAAACTTTTTATTTTCCCACCTCTGAAAGTATTTGTCTTGTCACTTGCTTATCCTTTCTGGGCAATCCATCAAAGCAGCCGGAAAAGGATAAAAGCAAGCAGATTAAAGCTAAGAAAACTATTCGCAAATCTGATAAATTGAAGGGCTACTCAGGTTATAGTAACTCAGTTTAGACACATGCTGTAGCCTATGATAAAAGGGAAGGAGCTGTGTCTGCCAGCCACTTGGTTTTCACTTTAATGACTGGAGTCTGTGGTTCAAGCCAAGATACAGCTTGTCTGAGTTAGCAGGAAATTAAAATTCTTTGTCTCCATCACCATTTTCCTCAGGATCCCCTCACTTGGACTTGCAGGAGACACCAATGAAACAAAATGCAGCTCAGGGAGCTGCATCTGCCTGGTAACCCAAAGAGCAGCAATGTGATCCATGCCTCCCACACTGCAGCCCACTTCTACAGAGGTTTGGCCAAGCTCCCATTCCTGGTTGTTGTGGTAAGAAAATAAGGCCAAAGCAAGTACTACCTTCTAATGAAGCAAAGGCTAAAGAATTTAATTATACTTTTCCATGGCTGCAGTTGCAGAGATAAGTCTGTGCTTGCCAGTATCCCACGCAGTCTCTCATTGTCTCTCACTAGTATGTGAGTAAAGCTTATCACCTCAGTGAGGTCTTTACTTCCGTAAAGTCTCAAGGAGAACGTTCTCCAATTAATTTCCCTAAATCCTTGCAAGCAGGGTCTGAAATCTGAGTGGAATTACACTTGAGGTGAACACTGAACAAAACATTATCTTCTCTGAAAGAATATGGGGAAGTGTAGAAAATTTGGCTCTACCACAATCTTCCAAAAGGCTGAAAGTTGGACTGCACTGGCCATCTGCTAGGACTGTGTTTGTCACTAATATTCCTCCCAAATTACTGGTCTCGCCACACCCTCTGCAGCATACAGCAGATAAAAAAAATACAACAGATAACTTTTATTCTCCATTTGGGATGCCTAAAACTAAGTATTTAAAAGGAGGCAAGGCACATTCTATGAACTTTTAACTTGTTACCGAATCTATATCTCTCCTTTATTAATAACCTGAAGATCTGAATGGGCCTTTGGCCAACAGAATCTTCTGCTGTTTTTTGAATATCTTATAGCAGTTTCCTCGTGTAGTGAACAGAGGTTAAGGCAGGTGGAAAGACAGTTTCTAACCTCTTTATCTTTTAATTAGTGAAATACTATGCATAAAGATTTTCTAGATATAAAAGCAGTGTCCCTGGAATGACTCACTTGGATTGTGTTGCTGGTTTTCCCCTATCCAGTGCTGTTTGGCATTTATTCAACCATAAATTCTACTGTAGAGTTGCATTCTGTCACATTTAAGTAAAAACTGTGATACATTCAATGTTCATCTGAGGAAAATGCATGGTTTACACTTTCTAAACAGAAAATTATTGTTAAAATGTCTATGATGAATCTGAGCTATTTATGACATAATTAAAAATGACAACCGAGATTGAGAAAAATTTTCTCCTTGTAAGCACGTAAATTAACCTGTTGTCAAAAGTTAAGAGTAGCAATAATCTGTAATTGGCTTCCCCAAAATGGATTAAGCAGCTTAACTAGAGGGGTCTTTAGGAAAAAATCTGGGCCTATATTGAAAGAAATCCATTCTTCTGTGGTAGAAAAGTAAATGTTACCATATTTGGAATATCAAGTCTTTCACTTAAATGGATAAAATAACTAATATTTTTGTTATTGATGTATACTATCTTATTATTGCAGTCATTACAATTACACAGTTATTATAATCAATACAATTGCAGCCATAATAGCAATAAGAGCAATGTTCATATCTTGGAGAAGTTAAAACAATGTTGTCTAGTATCTCAGAAATAAGTCTAGGATCTCAGAAACAAATAAAGACAACTGTTCCTTCTAACTAGTTTCAGGCACCTACTGCATCCAGCTGCACTGGAGACACAGGTCCCCAGTCTCTGTAGGTGAGGCAGCAGTCACTCTCAGAGGAGCCTATGGAGAGCATGCCACATTAGGTGCCTGAAGTTGGTTGGTGTGAAAAACCCTCTTGGTGACGACATGAGAGTCAAATGGGGGGGTCAGAGGAATTTGGAGGCATCCATAGCAGAGGTGTGCAGAACGGGGAATGAGCCGCGATGGGCAGGGCTTGCCAGGGACACTGAGCAGTAGCCACTGTCATGAAGGAGCCGGTGGGAGCTTGATACTCCCTGACAGCACTGGGATGGTCACAAGTGAATGTAACAGCAAGATATGTGGGAAAACAAGATCTCCAAGGGAAAGCTGTGAATGGGTCATCGCTGCATCCTGGCCAGAGGGACAGCAGGTAATGAAAATTACAGCTCATCATACACCAGGGTACAGGGAAAGAAAAAGGAGATCTCGCCAAGTAATAAACAGGTCTGTATTTCCTGTGCACAGTAGAGACTGAATAGTGATTCTAGGATTTTTATACCCTTCTGAAAACAAATAGGTTCCTTCCAAAGGGTGAAAACAATCAAAAGACAAATTGAAAAAAAAAAAAAAATTGCCTTTAAAGATTATATGAGGTAAATTCCCATTATCTTTCTATTAATGTGATGTTTGACTGGTGAGGACTAGCAGCGTCATATTGTATTCCTCAATAGCTTCTCTTTTTTGAAATAGCATAGAACTTTTTTTTTGCCATAGAATACAGTTTTGTAAAGCCATATGGTTTGCAAAGCCATAGGATAGCTATTGATACATCTGAAATACCAGTTGCATTTCAAGGCTCTTTTACCTCTCCACAGCTACCGTTATTTCACTAGATTCCATATAAAATACATAGAAGGAGAAGGTGTCTCTGAATGTAGAGAGATTAAATTCATTCCTAAAACATCCCCAAATCTACTGTGTTTTATACCTCAACTGACTTTGAAAAAATAATTATTAAATCTAATGAGATGAATGCCAGTAAACCAGCATGGTTTTATAGTATGTCAAAAAATACCCTGCTTTACCCTTGTGTGTACAGACATTATTGTTATTATTGTCTAGCAAGTATGTCAAGGGCATGCATGCAACTTTCATATTAAAGAGGACCATTCATATTAAGCATTCATATTAAAGGGGAACCCTTATTAAAAACCAGGCAAGTGAACTTGCTTTTCATACAGAAGTCACTGAAGTTTATCTGTTGGTGCGATGTTGCTGTGCTCAACAGCACGTATTAAGCAATAAGAGGTGACAGAGAGTACAGTGCTGAAGGTTAAAATGTGACTAAAGGTGCATTATGAGTCACAAGGTTGAGAGAATAGAGATTTCAGTCTGAGCAGCAAGGCAATCGTCTCCTGAAAATGGACTGCCCAAAGTGACTCATGATTATTGCATAAATATAGAAGAAATGTAATGCTGTGGTTAAGTATGAATTCTTGGATCTCAAGTCACTTTATTACCTGGTTGGAGGTAAGCACCAACAAGGGAGGCAGCAGCCTGAGGTCTCTGAACCTTTCTAATGCTGGACCTGTCTCAGGCCATTATTATATACAACAGCTTTGGAAACTGAATTGGTAGCATTTCATGGCTAGGGATGTCCAGAGGCATGTCTTACACCGTAATAAAGCTTACTGGAGATGCAATCAATAAAGCTCTCAAGCAGTGTAGGGGCTCCACAGTATAACTCACATGCTGGAGTGCCAGGAGCTGCCTAGCAAGGACCAGTAGAGATGTCTCCACGAGCCAAGCAGAGAAGGAGGGAAGGGGACTCAGTTCTCTGCGACAAGCCTGCTCAGTAGCTTTCATCCAGCCTCCATGCAGTTGCTAACTCAGCTGCTGTTATAGTTTCAACACAGCTGCAATATCAGTAAAGAGGTATGGCAAAGTCCATATATACATATTGACTGAGAAGTATAGATCTGAGTTGTCAATTTCTTAAAGATTTCTAAATGCTTTAAGTCTAACTCACTGAACAGCTTAACTCAGCTGATAAGTAGGAGCCTCACGCTCTGCTCCGTATTTTCAGGTATTATGTGAATCATATTATTTTTGGAAGCAAAGTTAATGTTAGTTAATGTTAATTAATGTTTAAACAGTAGTTTAAATATATTAAATTTTATTAAAAAATTCAATTTCTGTCTTAAGATCTGGAACAAAGCCAAAGCTAAAGTCTTATTTCATTTCACCATAATGTAGGACTTATTACAGATCCTCATTTTAAA
>VZTL01052125.1:9344-59359 GCA_013400535.1 Scopus umbretta | reverse complement strand
AAGGGAGGCCTATGAAGGAGAGAGAGGAAAAGCTGGAATAAATGCTGCTCTCCTGCCAGCATCAGCATGGGATGCTGCCAGAGCTGCTATTCCCCCCTCACATGGGTGTAGCAAGACCAGGAATGTGGTATTTGATCCAAAATGCTCTTTCATCTGTAAAAATAAGTCAATGGAGGATTTTCTTATCGGTACAGACGTCAGCTCCATGAAAGCACCCATGTTACAATGGGGCTCCTGTCCCTGCACCCAGGACACAGTCAGTGCACGTGGAGGGTCAGAGGGGACATCACTCTTTCTCTGGTGGAGACTCTCCAGCTCTGCTCTCACCCACCTCCTCGCTGCTCTCACCCACCTCCTCCACAACAAAACGCCTGGGGAGTAAGGATGGGGAACGCAACTTGTCCCAAAGCTGGAGGGGGAGCAGAGACCTTCCCTGCAGTGCTGAGGGGGAAGACCTTGAGCAGAGAGGAGAAAGGCCTTGTGCAAAGGGACTGAGAAGCACCAGCTATGGCAGATAGTGGCAATGCAAAACTCCACCATGTCTCTCTGAGAAATCCTGGGGACAACCATCATTTCCATCAGGAAACTCCCAATGGATTTTGCTGGACCTGAGATCTCCATCCTTTCCTTCAACCCAAGGGACTCATGATCTGCCCATACTAATAAATGAGAACATGCTGTTCTCCTCCAAGCTTCCAGTGGGCTGCTCTGGGGTTGTCTTCTGTGCACTGCTGCAGTCTTTCCTACACCTTCACAACAGAGCTGGGAGTGCTCTGCAACACTCCCACTGTTCAAAAATCACACTCATGTCCTGGAAAACCTCGACACCTCCCTTTCTCTATAGAGACCTTCCACTTTTGTGGAAGGTCTCAGCCCAAACCTTGTCTTGAAAGCAAAATGAGAAAGCAGTTCTCATTTCTTTCTGGCCACGAAGGTCTAGTCCCTCAAAAGCAGCATTTCCTATTCTGAGGTGAGTCGTCCACCTCCCTCCTTCAGCAGCAGCATGTCTTGCCCCATTCCTGGACCACCTGTGACGAGGGTCAGCAATCTTACAAGGTCAGCATCTCCTGGGGCTTTGGACCACCACAAAATAAATGCCTTGTCCCCCACCGTCTGACATGCCCTTGCTCTGCTAGGCTCCCCCTGGTCCTACCCCAACCTTCAGAAGCCCAAACACTACCCAGCAATGTGCAAAGGACAAGCTGGCATCTCCTCCGACTCCAGGGTGTACTAAGCAGGCTTGGAGTGGTTAATACCAAGCAGCTGCAGTCCCCACCACAGCCCTAATTGGATTCACAACATGGAGAGGTCAGCAAGAAGCAGGAGGGAGAAGAATCAAAGCAATGGAAAGAAAGACGCTGTATTCTTGCTTCCCAGACGGAGAGGGAGGAGAGGGCGAAGCCCGAAGAGCGGTATCCACAATGACATTGAGCCACGGCCGGTTGGGAGCATTCAAATTGTCAACAACCCTGTAGAAAAGGCAGACAAATTCCTGTTTTGTACTTGGGAAGAAGCCAGGTGATGTAATCATCTTATAGAATGATGGTGAAATACTTTCCATTCCAGCAGTAACTCAAGATGTTAAATAGCAGCTACTAAAGTTAAACATTGTTAAATCAGTATGCCACTATAGCATCTACCTAAGAGTTTTTAAAGAGATGGCTGATGAACCAGTGGACAGTTAATGTTCACTTTCCACATGCCGTGAAGTAGTAGGATGTTTCAGAGATGTAGGAAAAAGCTATTTGTTAAATGAGGCAGTCTTCGCTATTTTTGGACTGCCACTGCGACGTCAGTACTAGTCACATAAGGATGTGCCAGCTACAGGATTCGGTCAGCGAAGGATTAAAGGTAGGTAGTAATAGTAGTGCCAACCTACGTACATTTATGGAAAACAGATTAAGGCAAATTAGCCTTGTATGGTTTTTTGATGCAATTACAAGATTGGCTGGGAGAGGTAACAGTGTTAATGCAACGCACCCAAACTTCTGCAGAGCATTTCCCTTGGTAACACATGATATTTTGATTCAGAAATTAGAGGGTCCACCGACACTGTGGGACATATTCAATGCATTAAAACTTGGCGAGCTGATACTACTGCAGCCTGAGATCTAAGCCGGGAATGTGCAGAGAGCAGGTCTGTTTCTACTAGAGCCAACAAATTTGGTTCGTGCCTCTGGGCTATTTAACATTTTTATCAATGACCCAGGAGAAAGCCCGAAGCATTCCCAATAAAGTTAGCTGATGACATGGAAGTTGTAGTGTGGTAAATACTGAAGATGATGGGTTCCTGATACATAGCAATCCAGATGCCTCGGTGAGCTGGGCACAAGCAAGGAATGTGCATTTCAGTATAAACACATGTCAAACGACACCTCCAGGGACAAGGACACAGGCCACAGCAGTTATCTGCTCCCAATCCCACCGGGAAGGACAAGGATCCTTCAAAAGCACCCAGAGACATGCCATTGCCAAAACGGTTAAAGCAAAGGGGGAATATAGGAAGAGGGAAATCTCAGCGTCCCCTCTGGCACTCAGCTGGTCACTATGAGCATCACTGCACGTGGGAAGGCGGATTTGCCAGCGGAAAGGCTAAAGCAGTGCCAAGGGCCGAGAAGGGCCAAAAAAACTGGCTGAAAACCTTTACCAGAGGATCAGAGGATAAGGATTACTCTTAAACAGGCACATGGAAAGCAGGGATGTGGTGGTGGACAAAGTTCACAGAGGTCTGAGTGCCACGCACAGCCAGGGGTAAGAAGGCAGGAGCAACCGCTGGAAGTGTTTAATGGGCGATTCTCCATCTCTGGAAACATTTATATCACGATTGGCTGTATCTGCTCCAGCTCAACCAAGAATGCTCCCTGTAAGAACTTAATTACCCCTAGGGCCTTACAATTTATTGGCTGAGTCCAACATTATCAGTAGAGGCCCAGACCCAAACCAGGCATAGAGCCATAAATAGCCTCTTATCTTCAAAACATCACGTACTTATGGGACGTGACTGTAAGACAGCTAGGACATACCCTTCTCCAGCACATCAGAAAGCTGCACACCACTCCAGGCCCTTAGCACATGCTTGTCCCCCTCCAAATCCCAAGCACAGCATGGCTGGGACAGACTGCCACTGCTTCCCACACCTCTGCAATGGAGGAATAGCTCTGGGTCCTCGACACACGTGTACGTGCATATCACTGCCTCCGCACCCGCCTCCCCAGCACACGGTGGGTGGTGGCAGATCTGCTGCACTGGACCTCAAAATAACATGCAAGCATAGGCAGGAAAGCCTATGGAATCATGGAGCCCACCTGCAGGACACACATCTGCAAGGGCACAGCCCTACTAAAACCTACCGGCCAGCCCTATGCAGCCCCAGACTGGGATACCCCAGGTACCAGCCCGCTACAGAAGTAACCCCAGAGGTCCCGCTTCTTCCTTTAGAGCTGGACTTGGGCTGAGTCGGTTCTGGAGCTGACCTGGGAGTATCCAGCTGGGTCAGTGGTGGAACTGGGCTGTGGTGTTGGTAGGGCTGGACAGGACGGGCACCAGGCTGGGTGCTGGAGCTGGGTCAGGGCCCCCACATCTTCCCTCCTCGCTCTGCCCCGCAGGGACGGAGGAGAAGGGAGGCAGTGCAGGCCCTGAAGGGGACACATAGGGGTGGCCCAGCTCCACCTCGAGCTGGAGAAGACAGGTGGCAGCCTGGATCTCCTACAGACCACCTAGGTGACCAGGTTTCTCCTATTTCCAGCACATCACCAGCTCCTCTCCTCCTCAGAAATGCCTGTGATCCCAAGGGATGATGCCACATGTGTCTGATAGCAAGAGAGTGTCACCACCTGCTTCTGAAGGGCAAAACCATCCCTTGTTCCCACGGCAAGACCAGGACTCACCGCACTCAGCCCTGCAGGGTTGCAACAAAAAGGAGGCTGCCCGCTGCAAATGCCGTGATCAGACGCATAGGCAGACGACCTCCAAAGCTGGAGAGGAGCTGGAGATGGACGCAGGGTTCAACAGCTAGGACCAGCAGCCAGCGGCTGCCATCCCTGAGCAGGCAGAGACCCTTGCAGGCAGCGTTCGTCTACCGTCCAGTCCAAACAGAGAGAGCAGGCAGCGCAACGGCTCTGCCTCCACCGTTGCAGAGGGGAGCCAATGAATAAGGGAGGCAGAAAGAGAAATGCGCTTAATGTGCTGCATGGGAGGGACAGGCGGGGGAGAAGGGGGGAGGCAGCAGACAAAGAACAGGGAGATGGAGAGAAAAGACGCAGGCAGGGAGCAGGAGAAGGTGAAGCGGGGAGGACGGGGCTGGGCGTATCGGGCTGGGGGGAGGCGGTGCGGGGAGGCGCGTGCACGGAGCCCCTCGCCAGTGCAGCGGGAAGGAGCCGGGAAGCGAGCGGAGGAGCGGAGCAAAGAGGAGCGGGCAGCCAGCCCCTCACAGGGCCCTGCGGGATTGGTGAGCAAGGCCCAGCAAAATGAAAATCTCTTAACCACACAGAATTGTTAACTGCCCCCAAATCCTTTTGTGCTGGGGCTGCAAGCTTAGAAGAGCTTAAGCTGTTAGATGCATGAACTTCCTCCATAAATATCCCTTGTGTACACTGCCGTGAGCAGGCTTGCACTGTACTAGCCAGATGAAAATCCCAGTAGAGAAAATGAGCAACTCCTTCCAGCGCCTTGCAGCTGCACCAAGGGGCTGTCCATTGCTCAGGATGCCCTTTTCCACCGGGAGCCCTTGGTGGGGCAGGACCAGTAAGCCATGTCCCCCACGCTCCCTGCCACATCCCGTTTGGGCAACTGAGCCACGTGAGAGCACTTCACCCCAAAAGCCAGCTCGGATTTGCTTTTGTTTTGTTTCTGGAAAGGGGCCCAGATTCCCTCCCACCCCTCGAAACATGAGGAAAGCTGCCGGCCACATGTACGAGTGAGTCCCCCAAACCAGGCAGCTCGTACGCTGCCTCTGCGGGGGCCGGGGGCAAGGACAAGACAGGAGGTGGGCAGGGATGCAGGGCTGCACCCCACAGGTCCTTCCCAACATGAACTGGGGAGGAGAGCTCTTTTTCTGCCCAACCAAGCTGGGGCGACCAGCCCCTTCTCCAGTCCTCTGTGGGGCTCACTGGGGGTGCTGGGAGAGCACGGGGATGCTACGGCTGTTCTGCCAACTCTGCGGACGGCTCTCCTCCCTGTCCCCACTCTTCTTCTGGGGGCTGCTGGGGGAAAACAGAGGGTGTATCCCAGTCTGGCACAGCCCTGGGGTCCCAGCCAGTCCCGATCACGCAGTCCCACATGGGAAGGGGAAGGGGAAGGGGAAGGGGAAGAGGAAAGGGAAAACAGCCCCAGAGCCAGCTGCCCCATGGAGACGGCAGGCTGCCGGCCACCGCATGATTAATGACGGTGGGGAGCATGGGGCCAGGCGCACGCCAGCACCGGCTGGAGAAACAGCTGCCAAGGTACCGGACCTCCCAAAATCCTGCTGCTGCGCAGACAAAGAGGAGACTCGGTCTCTCCCTCCTGCTCGCTCCCTCCACCTCGGCCCTCCGCTCCCGCCTGCTCTGCCTCCCATCCCAGCCCCGCCGGGCCACACTGCAGGGACAGGGCTCTGCATAAGGAGGTCCTGGGAGCCCTGGGGCATGCAAAGGGACCGTCCCTTGGCTGGGTTGGCAGCGGGACTGGGGAGCCCTGAGAACCCATAGCCGCATCAGAGCAAAGCGCTGTGCAGGGCTGGGTCTGCCCAGGGGAAAAAAAAAAAAAGACGGAGATGGAAAAGCTGACATGAATCATTTTGGCTTTCTGGTGTTGCTATGAATGTTTCACTTGGGCATCATAAAACACCCGTCTTCCCTTCAAGGCTGGGATTAGCCAGGCTCCCTTTCCACACTGCGTTGCAGCAGTACTTCCTTGCTGTCCCCGTTCGCTGCACCAGCCCTGCTACAGCTGGAGGACACTTGATCACCCCAAGCTCAGTGGGAAGAGACCTTCAGTGGGTCAGTGAGGAGTAGCTCAATGCACAGATATTAAATAACACCCCCAGCACATCAGGATGCTTGACACATGAGCAGCCCAGCCATCAGCAGAAGACGCGGTGCCCTCTCCACGGGGACTACCCAACCTGCAGTCCCAACCAAGCGTGGTCAGAGACTGTCCGTCCCACTCTCCAGTGTGTGTGTGTGTGTCTCCCCACTTACCAGCTGCTTCCCCATGCTTGCTCAGTGCTACCCAGCCACCCCTTCCCACAGCAAGAAGACAGGAGATGCAGCTCCTTCCTTGAGCTCTTCAATGCCTACCGACATATCTATAATTGATCTCAGAGAAACCTCAGCTCTGCTCGGAGTGGGCCAATGCTATCAAAACCGTAATGGGATTTTGACGTTTGGCCAGGACAGGGGGGACAGGGTTTGTCCGTTTGCCAAATGCCGTGCTTTGCTCTGTGCATGGTACAGCCACAGGTGCCCATTAAACACGCTCGGGTCCCCATCTCTCTCCCAGTAAGCCCAGCAGCTCCTTTCTCTCCCTCTGCAATCCCATGCGTGGGGAGGAGCACTGAGACGGGTTTGGGCACGGTGCTTTCAGGGAGGGTGATGCAGAGCCTCTCACTTGCCTGGGACCACATTAGCTCCATGGTGCTTAGCTGAGCTGAGCAGACACTCCTGGAGTCTGCTTTGAACATCTACAGGGGCAGGAGAACATCTACAGGGCAGTGAGACCTCTGGCTGCTGAGGGAGTTCAGGAGCCAGGCTCAGAGGTGCCCAGGCTGGAGAGGCGAGCCTGGCCCTGAACAGCCTGTGACCATGTCCCACCCTGGGCCATTTGCACCTCACCAGGAAAATGCTGCAGACAACTTGCTCCCTCCCAACACATCACCTTTGGGTGCCTGCACTCCTGCTCCCCTCACCCCAGAAGCATTTCAGCCCACGCCAAGGCACAAGGTGCAACCCAAAGTGAAAACAGGCGTAGTCTTTTGGGAGGTGACTGCAGATCAATGGCACACACCACAGCTACACACATGTCCCTCCAAGACCTGGAGAGCATGGAGGGCACCAGCAACACCCCTGGACCTGGTGGCTCTGAGGACCCAGAGGTAATGCAGATCCTCTGCAATCGATGGATGAGCCCAGAGCAGGAATTGAGGAGCTGGGGAAGGAGTCAACGTCCACACGCATGCTCCACTCCCATGCCCCATGTGCTCCTCTCCTACCCCTGACCAAGGAGGTCACTCCCAGGTGACTTGTACAGATCCCAGCTGCAAATCCCAACTGCCACCATCGGCACAGCCCATCAGCAGCGAGGCAAGCATGCGGAACAAGACCAAAGGCAAGTGGTTACCTCTGCAGATGGTCCCATTTTCCACCGACTCATAGCCCGCCCGGCACATGCAGCGGCCAATGGGCACCAGCCACTCGCCATCCCCGTTGCAGTACAGCTTGATCGGCACATCCACCTCCTCTGCATTGGTGATGCATGTCCCCCGGGCTGCCACCAGTGAGGTGCTCTCCGCTCCCGAAAGGGTTTCTTGGAAGACAGCCCCGTTCTGGATCACACGAGGACACTTGCGGTAGAAGACGCGGACGGCAATCAAGGACATGCAGCCTCCATAGTCCTGGAAGGCCAGGTAGAAACCATTCTTGGAGACAGGCCCAAAACTGCGCACCTCGGTGTTAATCTTCATCACCCGTCCACCTAGGTCCACCTGCGAGAAGCTCTCGTCAGCAGCAATTGTGTCCACCTTCATCCAAGGATTCTCCATCCAGTTAGGAAAAGTCTTGGTGGCCGAGTCAAAGTCCGACTCGAAATAGTAGAGGTTAAAAGTCTCCTTGCAGGAGCCTGGGACATTAGGGATGCTGCTGCAGTCCCGGACAGAAAATTTCATCTCCACATGGATGCGGTGTGCTCCTCGCCTCCGGATGTACTTGGTCCGGAGCCAGTTGTTTTGGCTGGATTCAAAGACGTTGCACACCTGGTAGGTGCGAATTGTGTTCATGTTCTCATCGTAGCCGCTCACCTCTTCCCACTGTGGACAGGACACAGAAAGTCAAGGGGCTGCACCAAACTGATGTTCCCCCCCTGCCTTGCCTCTTTGCAACCCCACCATGCGCCAAGAGGGCAGGCTCTGCCACCGCAGTCCACACCACACCATGCCCGTCCCACCTCCAGGCAGTCCCACCCGTGCCCAGCACCTCACCCCGGTACAGCTCCAGCACCACCCTGCAAGCAGCCCGTACCTATGCGCTTCCATCCTGTTCCGGCAGCGTTTGACCCACACTGCACACCGGGCAGGCTCCGTGCCTTGAGGACAAGGTGGCCCAAACCCTCAGCAGAGCTCAGGACCGTCTCACTGCCAGCAGCACCATGCTCCGTGCCCGGATTTATGGCAAAGCATCTCTGCCGGGTGGCAGGGCACGGTGGGGCCATGCACCTCCTCTGCAGGCAGTAATGTCTTTAGCAGGGGCTCTTGCCCGTGGGCTGCACTGTACGGCAGAGCCTGCCGGCAAGGTAACACGATGCCTTTAGCAGATGTATTCCCACCGGTGCCGCTACGGTTACAGACGTGGCAGACGGGACCCGCTTTCTCAGGAGCGCGTAATGCAGCTGTAAAACCTCCTCACCGGCTGCAGCCCGAGCACGGGTGCGGGCAGCCGGCTGCGCGACGGGCCAGTAGCCAGCGGCCTCTCCCCAGAGGCAGGAGGGAAGTCTTATGGGAGCCTGGCTGACCCCACTGTGTACCCAGAAAGGGAGAGGCTGGGCTAGATCCTGCTGGTGGCCCTCATCCCTGCCGCTTCAAGGGCCAACGTGCTTTGGGGTCCCTCCTGCAGGTGCGCACAGGACCCAGCCCCAGCTGTCCTAAACTGGATCTATCTACAGGCCATGGCATGACAGTAACATCCTTGCTGGCAAGACAGCTTGGAGCTGACATATCTTTCCATGCTCAACTGAGCTCCCCCATCTGACTACCGTCTGACTCTGCCAGCTCTGGAAGAGTCTCTGCAGAGCTCAGGGCTGCTGTGACACCTCCTGGCCCTGTCCAGCTCCCTACCCTTTCCCCAGGCTGTGTTCTTCCAAATCCTTCAGTGCTTGTTGTCGTCTCCATCCTTTGTAGGACGGGGAGACTTCAGGGCAGGTGATGCACCATGCAAGGGCAGAGCTGCAGCCTGTATCTGGCCACCACCCCTCTGCGGTGTGAGAAGATGGGAAAGGGTCTTTGTGGGAGGAGGACCTTTCACTTGGCTCACCAGAGCATCTCCCCCAGCCCAGACCTTGCCAGGGGGCAAAGCATCCACCCCATGCTGCTCCCTCCCCACCCAGAGCACCCTTGTGATGCTGGCGGTAGGGACCAGGGTCCAGCTAGCGTGTGACACAGTCCCAGCCAGCTGGAATGGCTTCTCATGAATTTGTTCATAAACCTGCTCACGTGGAAGCCGAGCTGTTTCCCATGGACGTGAAACCATGAGCACAACCCTGCCCTGTATGCGGGATCGCGAGACCCAGGGCAGGGCAGCAGCACAGCCAATGCTTCCAGCCTGAATCCAGCATCAGTCCCAGGACCAAGGTTCACAGGGAAAACCCTGCAGGAGCAGAGCACCCACAGCTCCTCAGCCTGCAAACAGCCTCACAAGGGCATCCAGGACTGCAGAGGGAGGCTCACGAGATGGGAGACAGATTGCTCCTCGCACATCAAGGCTAACAGTCCAACAGAAGGCTGTCAGGGAAGATCCCCAAACAGCTCCAACCACTTTTCATTGGCAGTGGCTGCAAATCTGCTGCCATCACTGGGGGAGGAGGAGAGCATCCTTGCAAAATGCAGGGGGAGCACTTGCTTTATTTTCCAGAAATAAATTTGGCATGGTAGTGGAAAATTGCAGGATCTCCCCGGTTTTTAGGGCACCAGTCGGGAGTGGGGTAAAGGAATCAAGGACAAGGCACAGGGAAGCAATCCCTTCCCCTGCCCTGCCTCTGATGTGGCTCTCCCTCACCTGGACCACTCCTGACATCCACTCTGAAACAGCATGTCAGCCACCAAGACCTAGGGATGCCCAGTACCTGCCCCGTCCCAGCCACACCTCCACAGCCCCCAGGGAGGGCTCAGGACATGAGCCTGAAGAGCTCAGTCTGGCCAGGAAGGAGCAGAAGATGGTAGAAGGAGAGTGCCTCCAGCTTGGGGATGAACAGCAGATGGTGGGGACAAGGCATGGGGAGACCTATGAGCGGCACAGGAGCTCCAGAGCCAGGGAAAAAGCAACTGTTTGGGCTTTCAGCTCATTGATAATCACCAAAGAGGTGATAAACAGGAGAAGCACCCAGCAGATTTTGTCTTCCAGGTGATGCTGGCTGCACCCAACCCTGCTGAAGCCAAGCCACCCATGGGTAAGATGCCCTGCCTTGTCCTGGCAGCAGGCACAAGGTTGCACTGGGAGAAGCCGTGAGGGCACTGCAGCACCAGCACCCATGACATGCACGCTGCAGGACACGACGTGTGCCATGTCCCCCCAGGGACCTGCCCAGAGGTGGGGACAGGAGCCGATTTCCACCAGCAACACTGGGGCTGCACTGGACTTTCAGACACGCACCTCCATCCTGCTGGGGACTGGGGACCTGGGAGCACCCCGGGGGCCAGGCTGCCTGCTCAGGACCCCCAGCATCCTCCCGCATCCCTGCAGCAGCGAGCGGGGGGCTCCCGAGCTCCCTTTTCTCAGCTGGGAGAGAAAGTCATCCCTGTGCACCAGCCCCTGCGCTTCCTCGACGCTTAGTTAGAAGCCTCTCCCTTTCTCCTCGCTCTCTAATTAACATGCCGGGAGCTTAAAAGAAGGCGGCAGCACAATAATACAGGGAGACGGCTTCCAGCAGGCCCAGGCCTCATTACCGCAGGGCTGGGGAGCCAGGAGCAAGGCATGCTTTACATATGGAAACACCGCAAACAAGAAAGGCTGGGCAAGGAGAGAAAAAGACTTGACCTCTGCTCCCACCTATTGTGCACCCGTCATCTCCCTTCGGCGGCCGGGCCGGTGCTGGCGGGGCGGCCGGGCTCACGGGCGGGCACGGGTCTTTATCATGGTGATGGGGGACCGGTGCCGGGAGCGCCCGTGTCCCAGCACGGCAGGGCAGCCAGGCTGCTCGGGAGCCGGGTTTAATCTCCCCGACGGAGGCTTTTCTTGGTTGTTTCTTTTCTTCTGCCAAGTCAGCTCGGGGAGGGGGCTTGCTGTCAGCTCCGGGGTGAGATCCACAGAAATGTCTTCATCCAGCCACCGTGGAGGGTGGATGGAGGGCAGGATGGAGCCTGAGCTACCACCTCCATGCATGGGGACGGGAAGTATCTCCAGGCTTTGGCTAGGATGGATTGGGCCACCTGAGCACAAGGGAGCAGGTCAGGGGTGTTGGGCACTGGGGCTCCACGCTGCTGCCGGCCACGGCAGCCAGAGCAGGGCAGGACGCTCTGAAGCACCTCGATGCCCCATGGGGCATGGAGGTGGCTGGGGCCACTCTGGTTTTGTGTCGTGAGAGGAAAGGTGCAGAGATGCTCTGCCTTGTCTAAGCTCTTCTTCAAAGAAGTGTGTTCTGGGTGTTCCTGGGATGTGGCTCAGGGGACTCTTGGCACCAGTAAAGCGGAAAGACAGTCGCTGCTGAGCCAGCAAATGTCCCTCCATGAGATTCCAGGGATGCTGGACAGTCATTTCAGGGCTTGATCAAATGGCTGCTCTGGGTGCAACCTCACAGGCCAACACCCTCATCCTTTTCTGCTACAAGTGACAGGCAATGGATAACAAGTGAGCTACTGGGGACAAACGATGGTGGCCTTGGCATTTCATTTCTACTTCTCCCTGATTTGTAACTGGCTACAGGACAGCTTTATGGAGAGTATGATTCCTCCAACATCATGTTGGCCTGCTGCTCTAGGATAAGAATTGCACTCCTTCAGAACTGGGGTAGTTTTTGGAAGCATCACCTCCTAGTAAACTACTGGAGACCTCAAGTGTCATCCTCTTTTGTGCTCTTCCCACTAGACCTCTTCACATGGCCAAGGCACTCTGCTTCAGTGAGTGACTTTTGTTGAGCCATCTCCCCTACATTCATGTGCAGCAGGAGACCCCAGACGGGGCTCCAGGCCCCCGTAAGCGACAGGATAACTTACCCCTGAGGGAGGATGCACCGTCCAGCCCAGCTCTGCCGTTGCTGTTGTGGAGTCCATCAGTGTCTCTGCAGGAAGAAGGTGAAACAAGGAGTCAGTGGCCGTCTGGTCAATGGCCTGAGGCTGGTGAAGGGGCAAGAGGTGGACAGGAGCCAGCCTAGGACTGCAGCCATGAGACCAGCCTGTGCCGAGCCCTCTGGCCAGCTCTCAGCTGGGGAGGAGCCTGGCATCGGTCCCTCCACCAGATTTGCTTCCCCAACCATTGCCTATTGCTCCCTGGCCCCCTTGTCTCCTGCAATGCATGGGGGGACATGCTCTTCCACCCACCAGCCCAGATGGACTTTCCTCCTCAAAATCCAGGATCAGGGTACCATGGCCTCAGAGCAGCTCTACTGCTGCAGACAAGGAGCCCAGCCTGAGCGGGCTTCCTCCATCACCTTCCAGTTTCTTTTGCAAAAGCAGGATTTTTTTTTCCTCAGCATTTTGTATGGTAGGCAGAATCCTTGGCGATGTGGTAGCACATGGGAGGGAACAGCACTTTTAGGACTTAAAAGTACTAAAAAATTAAACCAACGTTAAAGCTGGTTTTCCAAGCCATTTGGATTGAAATAGGTCAGGCAATGCTACCACAGACCAGCACAGAAGAGAAGCGTCCCTAAGCCACATGGCCGGCAAAGCCTCCTCGTCCTTTCTACAGCTTGTCACACTTCCAGCACTGAAGTTTTTTCATCCCAAGTAGCTATAGGTTGGCCTAACTACACTGATGGCATGAGAAGGGATGCTTAGGTTATGGCACCCCAATACTTGGGCTAACGTGTGTAGGTGTTCCCCATCCAGCATGGGAACGGGCCGGCTGCCCCACCAGAAACACACTGGACAGACACTTCCACGAGTGGTTTCCACAGTCTGACTGTCTGTCCTTCCTCCAGGTCTGCGGTCGCACCCTCTGTTGCAACACAAGGATTTTTCTGCACCTTGCCCAATGCTGATGTTTTGAGAAAATAGGACAATATTCAAGTGTTTAGGAAATGGGGTTTAGAAATCACCCCCAAAGGTTTCCGCACACTGAGGCTGCGCAAGGGAAAAGCATGATGCTTGTGGAACAGACTGTACAGGCCAGCATACGGCCTGTGATTCCGTGGCCGAGACCAAGGTGAGGCCCACCAGAAGAAATTATGGCCCTCTGCTCTAAAGGGAGAATGTGACTCTGCCCCTGATTTCAGCTCATGCACTCAGGATGCCAACCACATTTGCAGGGATGCTGGAAAGCGTCCGTTGCACACACACACACACGACACAAACACAAGATCCAGCTTGCAGCTTCATTTTCCTTGCCCTCCCCGGTACTGCAGGACAGGCAGGGAAAGAGTCCAGCTTTAGGGCTCTGCAGCTCTCAAGAAAAAGCATCTTGTACACAAGCTGTACGCCCCCTCCACGTCAGCTCACTGAGAACACTCAACCAGGAGAACCCCAATGTAGTCGAGATCTCCAGCCACCACCCTATCACCCAACAAACGGTGCCAGTTCCCATGGCCACAACAGGGATGGAGAGTTACTGGCTGTAACCGTGTCCTGTTGCTGCTCCTCACCGCCAAAAAGCCACGCATCCTGCCACGAATCCCCCAAAAGCATCTCCACCTTCTCCACTTTCACTACGTTGAACAAAAACAAAGGGAGAAAAGCTCAGCCTTGAGCAGACCCATCATTTAAGAGACAAGCCTGGATGCAGAAATGCCTGCTGTTCAGCCCGCCCAATGGCACACGTGAACTCCCCTTTTCCCATCGGCAAGCCAAAAAGCGCCTCGGCACAGATATGCTCCTTGCACCTACTTCTGGCAGTAAATCATTTTCAGACTGTGGGTTGTTCGTTACTCCTGGTTAAAGCCAGCAGTTTCCAGTTCACAGGAAACCAGGATTTCAAAATTTGGTTTTATTCCAAAAGTAAAAAGCAAAAACAGTTCTTTTCAAATTTTCCCACTAGGAAGAGTTCTGGAAAACAGCTAGTCCAGAAATGTTGTCATTCAGATTTATGAAATGTCTTTTTAAACTGAATATTTGTTTACATAGTTCAATAATAGTGTTTATTTTATCAGAGGATCTGGCTTTTTCATTAAAACACCAGTGGCACTTTGATCTGAAAGGAAAACAACATTTTTCACCCAGGGCTAGCTAGAAGCTGCATTACTTTAAAAAAACTTAAATTTGTTACTTTATCTTAACTACCAATGACAGTGGTGCATAGTAAGTCTATTAATAGCAGCGACTATAATGTAAAAGAAGATATACTCTAAAACAGTATAAATAATTCCCCAAACGAAAATAACATTTTGAAGCATTTTGCATTTTTAAAAGCCTTTTATTTAATGAAAGCTCAGTGCAATGGAAATGTGCTCGGTGCGTTACTGCAGAGCACGCTGCCCGCAGCCCTCACCGTTGCCCCTCATCCTCAGCTGAAGAATTGCACATCTCCTTGGAGCTATGCATCTACCCCAGCTGGCCCAAGGACACCTTGCTTTGACACAGGACAAGGAGAAGTAGAAATTTGCAGGTTTTAAGCAGGTTTTTCCAATGGTCAATTATTTTCTCATTAAAAAAATCTTCCATTAATTTCAGTCTGAATTTACACTGTTCGGCTGCCAGCTATTAGATTTCCTTTTACTTGTACAAAGACTCCGCTATCCAAAACCTCCTTTGCCTCTTGTGGTACTTAAGGGTGGCAAATGAATCATCTCCAAGACAACTAAATTAGCTGAGCTTCCTTATTCTTCCACCCTAAAACAGGTTCCTTTCCTGGAGGCTTTTCTGTTTCTCAACCTTCTTGTGTAGGGTGGACCCCAAGACTGTGGTCCCCACTGCACACAGCTGTAACATCCCAATGCACCCCTTTTTGCACAGCTTTTCTACCAAATTGCTGCTCTGTCCGAAGTCCATTTGGAGATGGGTTGGTATGTCAGCACTTAGCAGTAGTTGCCTGAATTACAGAAGATTGTGAATAACTGGTTCCCGCGAATCAGGGTGAACCTGGTTAGCTGCACTGACTGCAAAAGTGGATGTGAAGCCAGGATGGATTTCAACGGTGGTGGTGGTGCTCCATCATCCGTTGATGGCTGACTTCAAAACACCTTATTGCCCAAATAACAGCCTGCCACAGAGTTATCTTGCCCATATACCTGGCCAGGAGCACTCCTCACCCTCCACCTGAGGTCAAGGAGGCCACACGGTCCTCCAGGGAAGATCACTGTCTCATCCCTGAGAAGTTTCTTACTTCCAGACAAAAAAAGTGCATTAATTCATTCCTCCAGCAAACAAAATCAGGAGTGATGTCCAACAAACCAACATATGCCTCATCCGCAGAGGCTTCTCTCTGCCCCTCTCCCAGGCTCAGATCTCCACAGCAAGAGGCAGCGGTGGGCAGACTGCAGTGGGAGGAAGGCCCCATGAAGACACAGTCAAGCCCTGCTCTGACATCCCATCCTGAAAGTGCTGGCACGGAGTCCGAACCAGCAACCAAAAAACCAGAAAGGTTTAAGAAAGCAAGACAAGGCCTTACCACCCACCTCAGCCATGCAAGAGAAAGGCTGAGATCCCCCAGGGTCTATTCCTCCTTCAGCTGGATGGCTTTTTATTGCTGCACGTGGACTGCGGAAGCTCATCAAAGAGGAGTTTGCAAGATGATTGATTGTGGTCTGCAAGGATATACACTGGGAGAAAGTAGCAGCAAACAGAGCTCCTTAGCCCATGAGGGAAGCTTCAGCTACAGCTTTGCCTGGGAGCTGAACCCAGTAAGACATGTGGAAAACAAGATTCAGTTTTACCAGGGAAGGTAATCACCCCTGATGAGTAATTGCCAAGAGGAACAGATCTTGCACTGTTTTCATCCTTCTCCATCATGGGTGAGCCAGGAGCTGGAGAAGCATGTGTTGCAGGAGCACACACTGGGCAGGAGGTCACCTTGTCTCCTTCTGGCCACCAAGGTATGATAACCAAGGAGATGCTCATGGACATCTCTGAGTGGATGAGTGATGCCAGGCACCAAGACATCAGTCATACAGAGTTGTGCCACAGGTGCAAGCCCTGCACGAGGCGTGATAAGACCCAAGGAATGGGAACCCACCATCGTCCAGAGGCAGCTCCTCCACCCCCAGCTGACCCAACAGAGCAGCATGCCCTCAGTCCCATGCAACTTACTCCAGGCACCCAACAAGACCAAATCCTGGGCTGGGGACAACAAAGACAGGCCAATTTCTGGAAGGGCAACCCCAAGCCCAACTGCTAGCACCCTGCCAACCACGGAGAGGAGAAGGTGCCTGCTTCAACCAGCAAACTTGGCAGCTTTGCTTGCTGTCACAGCCAACGCTTTCACAGTGCCATCCTGCCAGTTTGGCAGCACCAAATAACAGGGTGTGGGGCTGGTGCCTCGGCAGCCCCATAAAGACCCCCCTGGCATCCAGGACAGAGCAGCCCCCTGGCAATGATGGTGACGGCATGGAGCAAAGCCGCGTGGGAGCGGCAGGGGTGGGTGTCTGGCCCCTGGCCCATCTCTGGTGGCTGGCGATAACCGCAGCTCAGTGAAATGCTCTCTCCGGAGCAGCATTTTCTCAATATTGTTGTTTGTGTTCTTCCCTCCCGCGTGTTTATCTGCAGATTCACATGCTACCCACGGCATTATAAATAAATCTGCAGCTGCTCAAAACCAGCAGACGCAACTCTGGCCCGCTTCCCACCAGAAACCGCGCTGCTCCCCACGGGATGGTTAGGAGATAAGTGCCTGTCCTTTTCACTTTGAAGATGCTTTCAATAAGTAACTTTCTGCCAGCGCTGGGGCCCGTTGCCGGCACCGCTCTTTGCTGTAAGGGCATGACAGGGCTCCGGCTCAAGCACTTCGCATCTAAAGATGCGTCATCACCACCATACCACCACCTCCAGCTGCTCAACAGCTACGCTAAGTTGCTGTCAAGCAGATGATCTGTTATGCCAATGACCTGGGTGGGGGGCTTCTATGCTTCTGCATGGTCTTCTTGCTGCTCAGCCACAAGTGAGATGAGTGTGGGGATCTCAGCTGCGTCAGCTTTTCCCATCTGGCCAGGTCAGGACTGGTGGGCAGACCTGGGAGGAGAGGACAAGACTGGGATCACGCTGGGTGCTGGCAGTGGGATGGCCAGGACTGAGGATGGAGTGTGACAGGACCAAGAGACAGTGGCTGAGAGGCTGGCGGGGCAAGGGATTAACAGAGGAGCTATGCATGTTGCAGACACACTTCTCTGTGTCCGGAAAAATAACTTCCATGGAGTTTTGCCAATTTAGACCAATTTAGAGCATCTGGTCCTGAGTTTCTCAGAAGTCCTGGCAAACCCTTCACATTCACAGGCTCCAAACTCATCCAGATAAAGAAACAGCTGGACAAATAAATAGCCCCACAGATAGCTGGAGCCTCCACCCTCATTTTTCCACCCACAACTTTTTCCCTTCCCCTCTCACTTCTCGCGCCAGCTCCTCCCTCAGGGTAGGAAACTTGCCAGCATTTTAATCCTGGTACAATATTATTAACACAGGGAGCAAGCTTCTTGGTTGACCCAGAATCGCATCAGCTCTGGCCAGTGCTGGACGTGTGGAGCAAGCAAGAAGTTGCCCAGACCTCTCTGATGGGTTGGGAGCAAAGTCATCCCAAGGCAGACACGGCGGGGAGACCGTGCCTCGTCACCACCTCCTGGAAGCCCACCTAATGCATCTCATCAGACCAGTCCAGGCTGGAGAGGTACTGCAGAGCGGGCTCAGTGCCGGAGCCCAGCTGGGTGGAGCAAGACCAGGACCCGCGCCAGAGGCGCCGCAGCTTGGGACAAACTCCTCCGCACAGGCACATGGGCTCCTGAAACCGCGTTTCCAGCCCGGCCTCAGGCACAGTCACCGCATCCCGGTGTGGGGGGGTGGCTAATGAGAAACCCGTCTGTCCCCCGCCCCGAGGAGCCCTTGCCGCAGATCTATTTACCCTTCCAGAAGTTGAAAGGCCCCTCTCTGCCTCCTGTGCTTTACTGGAGCCTTATTATAATATTTTTGCCAGTGAGAGCTGAGAGAGGCTGAGCAAACCCAGTGGCCCTTCTCTGCAGCCCCGAGCTTTGCTTTGCCTGGCCGATGGCCAGCGGAACAAACTGAAACCCAATCCCCCCCCCGGCCGACCCGCTGGCGCGGGAACAGCACGCTGCATTGTGAGCCGGCGGCTACAGGATATTTTGGATACTTCACTCAGGGATCCACTTAAACTCCAAGAGGGAGAGTGATTGATAGGGAGCAAGAAGAGGCAGTTGACTGAGCTGGGATGGGGACCACCGACATCCCGCTCTGTGCCCAGAGCCGCAAAGGCCACCCCAAGGTCATGCCGGTGATCCCAGGGCTGTGGACCCAGCAGACAGGCACATGGTCACTCAACGCCTTTCCCTGAAATATTAGGTCCAGCCAGACTCAGAGACCTAAGAATAAGGGTGATGTCCAGCATCTCCACCATCCAGAGCGCCTCCGACCTGCCAGCCAGCCCCCCAGGCTGATAGCCCTGGGGGCTAGCAAGGCACGGAGCAGGGCAGCTGACCCCAACAATACCACACAGCGCTGGCAAGGGAAAGATGTCACCACTTTTGGGGAGCCACGGAGCCGTCCTGGCCCCTCAGTTCACCAGGAAACCACCCAAGCCTGCCTGCAAGCCCTGTGAAATGGGAGCCAGCCCCAGAGCCAGCAGGGGAGCTGGGGACACTGCTGGAAGCTGGTGGGGCTCAGCAGAGCCCACTGGAACACCTTCACCCATCCACAGTGATGCTCAGCTGCTTGTGACACTCGGAGACAGGACTGGTGTCAAATGAAGGGACATCCCCAAGATGCCCTGCCCTTAGCACAGCAGTTCAGAAACCCCACTGGAAACTCCTCTTGCGTTTTCTCTGCACCTTGTCAGGGGGGCTGACACGAGCTGGGCTATGCTCTTCCTATCCCCACCTAGATCCCCCCCTTCCCCTGATCCCCACACCTCGTCTGACCATATGCATCACTGGACCCATCCTCAGGGGACCAAACCCAGGGCTGATGCTGCTGTGCAGGAACAGGGAGCACTGAGGCCCTCAGCTCTCAGCCCTTGCTAGACTGAGAAATAAGGAAAGCAGGGCTTGGAGCAGAGCTGGACCTGGCCATCGGGCATACGGCACGCCAACAGGTGAGCCACGGAGCCAGGGCCAAGCGCAGCCATGACCCAAAGCCAGCACGCTGAGAGAAGCAGTTTCACAGCTCCTCTTCCCAGCCCCTCTTCTTCCTCCTCTGAAGCGGTCAGCCGCTGCAGGCATCACCCTGCTCCATGCTGGCTGCTCTGCTGCTGGAAAGCTCAAAACCAAGGGGAAAGCCCAAAACCAAGGGGAAAGCCCAACTCAACAGCCCCAGGGGTCCTGCCAGTCATCCAAGCACGTGCCCTGCTTTCTAAGCACCCAACTGACCATCAGCCTGCCCAGACACCATCACTGCCAGGCTGACAAGTGCTAAGGATTGCCCCTCTCATCTGCCCAGCCAGGAGGGATAGAGCCCCAGCTCTGGCTCTCAGCTGAGATGGGCCAGGACTGGGAATTCAGATTTTGTGATCTTTCAGCCTGGGGCCTCTGCTGAAGAAGCAGGTTAGGCTGGATGCAAGGGACGACCCTGCTCCGTCCAGCTGCCACATTGCCCCTAGTCATCACTGCAGATGCACCCTCTCCCGCCCCAGTTTCCCAACACCATCTGCCCCAGAGGTCAGCAGAAACCTGATAACCCCACCAGAGACCCCAGAAAGCTGCTCCAGCAGCACCAGGGACCCGCAGCCCTTGCTGGCAGCATCTGCCCCAAAAGGAGCCGGGACTTGTAGGTGGTCTGAGTTCAGCCGAGGGCAGGCTGCCGGGAAGAGACAATGCAGATGCTAAATGCCAGCGAGCAGGGGCCCTCCTGCTGCTGCCGGGAATGCGGTAGCCACACAGAGAAGACACAGATGCAGATGTTTAACAGCCATTGCTACTGTCAGTGCTAATGACTCGGTCCCTGCAGTGACACCAACACCATCGTCTGCGAGACACCTTGCGGGAGGGAATCCCAGGACTAAGCAAGCGTCATCCTCACCCGCGTCCAGCCTCATCCACCCCATCAGGACAGCCCAGCAAAGACTAAATTCCCCACCAAGACATCTCCCAGGAGGATGGAGTGGGGCTGTGTCCCTCCTGACAGACTCCAGGTCCCTTTTCCTCTCCAGGGGCAGCAGGGACACTCTGGGAGGTTGTCGACTCCGTGCCCACAAGCTCCTTCTGCAGGTACTCCAGCCCCAAAGGAGCCGGCAGTCTCTACCACGTGGTGCTCTGGTCCAGCTGTTGGCATGGCACAGCCACCATACAGGGCCGACCCCACGACACAGATGGACACATGGCCATCACTGCTGGTGCCCAAACACAGCCGCTACCAATGCTGTGCAGCGGCAGGTGCCACATGTGGCTCCTGGCTGCAGCATCTGGGTGAAAGAGTTGCTTTATAACATGATAACCTGTTCCCACCACCGTGGTTGGGACCAACTGGTACACGGTGTAATGTCCAGGGTGCAGGACCGTATCACCGAGCCCGCCTTGATACCCTAGACCCACTCTCCTGTATCCCTGGGCACAGAAGCGAGGCAACCTCAGGAGATTTGGGATGCAGCAGGAAGCCGAGAGGCTGCAGAGCATCACCAGGTTAAGAGCACATGCTCGGCTCTCATGACGTCCATCCCTTTTCCCCACTAACCCCTGCCCATCATTCCATGTGATGAGTGTTGAGGGGACCAGGAGGAGGACATGAGCCGAGGGCATGGGTTTCTGGCCAGTTCTGCCTCCCCTTCCCCCTGGGACCAGTGCCACCAGCCACCCCCACCTGGAGCGGGGAACTGTGTGCGCACCGTCCCACCTCCCAGCACCGCTGGCACTAAATGAGGTTTTGTCACCCTGCATGGTGGCACGGGCTGCAAGCAACTTGTTCCCAGCAGGCTCCGGAGCCCTGCTCAGCATCCCAATTGAGCTATCCTTAATGGGCTTCAATTTTAATTTGCTTTTATTGGAAAACACAGATGGTGACCCCTCCCTCCCCCCAACCCGAACATATACAGGGTAATAACATTTACAGGGGAAAGATATTATCTCCAAGCACAGCCAAAGCGCTAGCAAAAGCCCCACCACCACGCAGCGACGCGCAGCTGCGCCGCACAGCCCTGTGCCTGGCTCGTAAAGACAGGGCCACACAGAGCCACTGGCACGGCAGGGGCGAGGGGAGGTAGGACCAGGGTCCAGCGAAGGAGAATTAAAGACCAGGACTAGCCCCTGGTGCAGCCAAGCAAGCCCGGCAGATGAACCTGGTTAACTTCTTCCATGAACAGGTCTTTGCAAAGCAACGTGGGGCGCTGCCTGAAGCGGAGGGATGCCCAAAGCCAGGGCTGGAGGGCTGCAGTGGGTGTACCCACCCCATCAGAGCCAGCCCCTGCCTGCAGCCCGGACGGCTGCTCAAGCATCCCTGGCTCCAGCCAGTCCCCTGCAACAAGTTCATGTCAGAGCTCAGGGTGGCTGCAGGGAGGTGACGGCAGCACAGGGACAGGCAGGGACCGGCAGGCACTGCTGTACAGGCAGCCTGGCTACACCAGCCCCAGCGAGCCGGGGTGGGGAGTCCCCCAGCAAAGAATAAGCATCAAGCAACCCTTGACTTGTGCCGCATGCACGGGCACACCCAAACACCAGTGCCTGCAGATGCTCCCACTCCTCCAGCACTGCCAGTGCCGCCACGCAGAGCCCTGGGCCCCCCCTTTCAAGCCCCCCTGCCGCCGAGCACGCAGAGCACGTGGCTGAGCGGGGATGCCCTCCGTCGCGCACGTCTGGCTCTGTGCATCTACCTGACAGCCAAGTATTCCTGCTTTTCACTGCTTTTACTGACAGGCTGTAAATTTGCTTCTGGCTGGCAGCTCCAAGCAGGAACGGCTTGGGAGGAACCGCAGGGCCAGCTGCAGGCTTGTTTTCGCCAAGCCGCGGAGGGATGTCCCGTGCCCTGGGCTGGCCGTGGTAGCAGGGGGCTTCGGGATCAGGCTCCCAGCCACTGGAAGGCTCTTCTGGGGAGAGACAGAGGAAATCCCAAAATCCCTGCAAGGAGCTTGACTTCCTTCTAACCCCTCCAGAGGCCAGAGCATATCTCTGCTGCCATCCCTTTGCTATCTCTCGGGGTTTGCTCACAGCCACGCCAGGAACGCAAACCCTGCGTCCCCTGCAGATAAAGCCACAATGGAGCCGGCAGCTATGGGCAGTGGGTATTTTTAGTGAGCTGCAGCCGTTTCCTTCCTTGGGAAAACCCCATCTGCAATACCTCACCACAGAGAGGGCTTCCCCCTTCATGCCCAGGTAATTCATGACACACTAACACAACCTCCCCAGGCAGCAGGCTGAACGAAGGGGATGCTCCTCCGGTGGATGCTGGAAGGCTTCTGCTTGCTAGTGGCCCTGCCTGGGCAAGAGATGTACTCCATCCATCCATCATAGCGCTGCTCATCAAGCAGAAGCCAGCCAGTTGCCCTCCGTCAGGAAAAAGCATCCCCAAAGCACGCCGGAGACGGGCTGTGGGACTGCAAAGAGAGTCCAGGGATCAAATCTTAGGTATGACTTGCATCTGCGCTGCAGCAGAGCTGCCATCACCTGCAAGGGCTGCCTCGAGGAGCTGGGGGACCGGGGACCGGCACGGCGGTGGGCAACATCCACGCCGGGACAGATCTGCAGGTCTGCAGACCAGCGTAGAGAAGGTGTCAGCAACTTATGAACCAGCTCTGCTGCTCATGGGGCCGGAGGAGAGCACTCACCAGGGTCCAGGCTGCCACTGGGATGGGGTCCAGGAGACCCCAACACTTGTGGAGACTCATTTCCAGCACAAAACTAATACAACTGATGCGGGTAATTGCAGAGCAAACCTCATTTTGAGAGCTGAAGACGAGGGCAACAATGAACCAAGGATGAGCTGTTGCACAGGTAGAGACAACCACATTCTGGTTACATGTATGTGGGAAGAGATTTTTGCACACACCAAAAAGAAACACACCCGGAGGTGGAAAAGGGGCAATTTCCAAAAGTTAAAAGGGATTATTAGCAAAAATTGATTAGGGTGGAAATGTAAACAAAAACAATGAAGAGTAATTATAGCTAGCTTAAGAAGCCTTTGCCAAAATCTCATAAATCTGCGATCATAAAAGAAGGCGTCTTTAGCTAAAAATTATCTTGGCTTTGAATAAAAGAAAAAAATCGAAGTAAAAATAAACATATTGTATAAATTAAAACCAGGGGAAGTTGGCAGCAGTAAATTAGCAGTTATAAGATGCAGACAGTTGTGAAAGGATGTATCAATGAAAAAATCGCCTGCCAGCAAACAGAAAGGAGAGAAAAAGAGGAATTTTTAAATACACTAAAAGCAAACACAACCAGAGCTGTGGAAAGGCGAGCCCATGGGGAGGCTCAAGTGTGAAGTCAGGCAGCAAAGGCAGATGCCCCAGCGCACTGGGCAACAACAAGGGCAGAGCCAGGAGGGATGAGCAGGCTCCAGGCTGGGGACCAGCAGTGACCAGGGGATGCCGAGAGCCACAGAAGCACCTGAGACCCCTCTCGTTGGCAGCACCGCACCACCCCGGGAGCTGCTCACCCTGTCCCACCCAGGAGCGAGAGATGCACAGTGCTGGGGTCACGTTAGCAACTTCAGAGTTTCCTGATAGCAGTGTCATCCCCAGGACAACTATTTGCTCTCAAGCAGCTCCTTCATGCGGTCAGTGGAGCCCCTACAGACCTGCAGGGCAAGGACAGCCCCAGGACCATCAGCTCTCTTCTCCCCTTCCAACACTTTTTGCTGTGCACCAAGCAGGGACACTGCAGTCCAAGGATGGGGAACAATTTTGTAGCATCCCACAGGGCTGGTGGGAAGGAACTCAGGGGTCTTGGTCCAACCCCATCCCCACCACGAGACCGGGGCAGCCGGGGCTTTGTCTAGCTGAGCCTGGGAGAGCTCCAGGAATGGAGATGTCCCAGTGCCCTGGGGACCCACTACAAAGTGACGCAGACACTTCCAGATGCTCAGCAAACCCTTCCTGGATCAGGAGGATGCCTCAAGCACGTGGTCCAGGTGCTGCCTGCAGAGAGACCACGGTGGCTCTACAAGTACCACTGCAGGATCTGTCCCAGCCCCCTGGGCATGATCACCAAACCCCGGGAGAAGAAACAACCCGTCAGCTCTGCAAAAGCCACAGCAGTCACCCAGGTAACTCAGCCAACATCTTGGCAGCACTCACACCAGAGAGATGCCCGGGGCATTAGCTGAGCAGCCGGGATGTAGGACAACACAGCCAATGTCGGTGAGGGCAGGTCCAGTGCCGAGAGCTCTCCAGGCCAAAAACCGGGCAGTTCAGCCCCACGCTGCACTGTTTCTTCCTTGCTCTGCACCTCAGATGCTTTGTCAAGGAGGTGCAGCAACGGGGACACCCCCGGAGCAAGCTTTGAGGATAAACGTGGCAGAGGTATCAGCGTGGATGGTGGCCAGACGTAGCTAGGAGCTCGTGGTTACTCTGCATCCCTCTGCAGGGCTGGTGCCACCCCCAGCTGGCACAGACGCTGCACAAGATGAGCACAAGCCATCAGGAGTGCTCTCCGGGCAGCAGCTGAGGCCTGCAAGGACTGCTGCCACCATGCTTCTGCAGTGGGGAAGGTCCCAGCTTCGCTGTCTTTTCTCACTGCGGGTAAAAGCCTCTTGCACGTATCGCAGCAATGCCCAGCTCTTCCAGAGCATGCCTGTGCAAGGAGGAGGTATTGCTCTTCCCCACTGGCTGGGAGGGAAACTGAGGCAGGGAGCACTCCCCACTCTCCGGCCCAGGCTGCTCCAAGGGGAAGCTGGGGAAATCAGTGAGCATGAAGCACCCTGTCCCCTTGCAACGCATGGGTTTGGCTTGGCACTGATCAGCACCCCCGCACCCTTCCAGCACATGACACTGAAGTGATACCACAGGGGTCGGCACTGCCTGTGCAAACCCGGAGACGCACACCCAGTAGCAAACTCACCCACCAGCACCTGTGGACCCTGTGTGCCCTTGGGACAGGCTGTGTCTGCACCCTTTCCCCAGCACCCCAGACCCCCAGTGCTCTTTGCACGGGTGCACGGTGGGGACTGTGGAAGGATCCAGCCACGGCATCCCTGCTCCCTCCCCACAAGCGAAACCACCCTGCCAAGAAGAGAACAGCCCTTCATCCTCCAAGCACCAAAGGATGCGCAGACAAACGCCTACAGCTTTGCAGGGATTAGGACTTGCTGCCTGAACCTCATAAAAGTACCACACTTCCAAAATTTAGCGTACAGGGTGACCGAGGCGTTACGTGACAACCTCCTCAGCCTTGACACGGGAAATCAGGCGAAAACTCCTGTGCAGAGAATGCACCATCCCCCAAATTCCCTACTCAGCATGAAGCAGCCTTTATAAATCAATGTCTGCAGGAGGAAAACACGTGAGGGAGCAGCAAGTTCATTCTCCGCTTGCTGCTGCACTCCCAATGATCCTTGAATCCCACAAGTGTGACAGAAAGGGATCTCTGGAGGGCTCAAGTCCCATTCCCTGCTCAGGGAGGGACTGATCTACGTTCTTGAGCACTCAGGGATGCACCCAAACCCCTGGGAGCACTAAAAGGCGGCGATACCACTCTTCTCCCATTTCCCAACACTGTGCTCCATCCTCTGCCATCACAGCACCCCTCTCCTCACCCATGCTTTCAGGAGATGGAGCCCCCTGAGAGCATCCCAGCAGGTCTTGCTGCCACCGCACAAGAGCCTGGGCCAGAGGCCACAACGGCTGAGCCATGGGAAACCACCAGCACCTTGCACCGCTGCCAGCAACGCTGGAGCAGATGTGCCGCTGGCTCTGGGATGCGCAGGGAATTTATGGCAGGCAACACATGTAACCTGGGTCGAGGGTGGCCACACAGACGTCCTCAAGACCAGACCTGTCCGCCAGGCAGAGCAGGAGCTTGCACGCACAGCTTCGTGCGTGGTCATTGCAACTCCTCCCCAGCACCTGGACCACAGCACAGCCTGGAAAGCTTGATGAGCTACCGGTGCCACGGAGAGCCCCAAGGCTGCGATGCTACCGCAGCCCAGACATGACTCTGTCCCTGAAGGGGGCTGCTTTCAAGCAGAGGGTAAGCACAACCCGGGGCTTGGCAGCAGCACCGCTCCTCTGAATGGGGATGCCAGAGTGAGTCCAGCTGATTTGATCTCAGCAGGTGCAGAGCTCGCCCACGGGAGAGGTGTCCGACGCCTCTCACCATCCACGGGGCAGTGTGGCTGATGCAGCAAGAGCAACAGTCCCATGGGAGACGGGCTGCTACCACGAGCAGCCTCGCAGGGCACCAGGACTCTTCCCATCCCGCTGGAAACCCTCCCCTGCAAACACCGCCGGGCGCTGCTGGCTTCAGTAGGTCCCTCTTGCCATAGCACATACCTGGCTGCTCACCGGGAACACCTGGAGCATGAATGCTGCCTTCCCAGCTGCTTGCCCGAAATGCACAAGGCAAGTCTCCCCAAAAACCACCATCCTGGCGGGCAGTGAAGGGGGGAACCGGCTGGTCCCAGCCCTGCCAGGAGCACGTCTGCGCCCCATCGCACCCCAGCAGCCCAGGCAGTGGAAAACATCTCCTCGGGGTGTAAAATACCTCTTCGATTCATGGGAGGTACCTCTCCCTCCCGCAGAGGATGCAGCACTCCTCCGTCTCTCCTGATTTATCCTGCCTGGAGAGCAGAGGCGCCAGGGCCGGCTGCCTCGGCACAGCCACCCCCGGCAGAGATGCCGGTGGGATGCACAGGGCTGCTGGCCCCATCTACCACTCACACTGCCGGGGATTTATAGATGAATAAAACCCTGTTGGCCGAGCCTTTGTTTACTCCTCTCAGAGAAAATAATGAACTCTTGACGCAGTTCTGACTCACGGGACGTGGATTTAAAGAACTTGGTAAAAACATCCTTAAAGCTGCCCCGCTCCAAGCACGGGCAAAAGCAAATTATAATATTCCCTGTATCATGTCGGGGCAGCACCAAGCCGGCTCCGCACACCTGCTTGTCCCTGTGCCATGACGTCCCCAGGCTGGGATTGATCCCCAGGATGCGTCTGCAAGGAGCAAAGCCCTGCACTGGGGAGACTGGGAACGAAGCCACAGAGGGATGGGAGAGGTGGGGGACAGGCAGGGGCATCCCTGCAGGGACACACCATGCCAGCCGGGGAGGTGATGGCTGATGACACCCAGCTGGTTTCCACCACAGAGGAGCTGGGCAAGTGTGAAACAGGACAATCGGACCTTCAGTGCTTTTTATTTCTGATAACTTTTTTCCTTCAGGCGCCACCGATTTGTCCGATGGAGTCACTCACATGAAAAAGCCCCCAAAAGCAAAATGTTGCATTGCAGAGGCACAGGTGACAGGAGGGGGCACCCAAATGGCTCAGCCACCACCCTGCATGTGGGTCCTCTGAGATGATACCTGGGATGGAGCAATGCACGCAGTGACGTGCCCGGGAGCAGAGTCCTGACAGTGTTCACTGCAGGGACAGAATCACAGAATCATTAAGGTCGGAAAAGCCCTCTGAGATCATCCAGTCCAACCGTCAACCCAACACCACCGTGCCTACTAAACCATGTCCCGAAGTGCCACATCTACATGGTTTTTGAACTCCTCCAGGGATGGGGACTCCACCACCTGTCTGGGCAGCCTGTGCCAATGCTTGACCACTCTTTCAGTAGAGAAATTTTTCCTAACATCCATCTAAACCTCCCAGATGGCACAAGGCTTGCATCAGCGCTTGGGGGCAGTGCCTGCTTGGGCCGCCCCCCTAAAATAAAAGGGGTTTTCTGCTTCCTGCAGAGCAGAGAAACATCAGACCCCAGAAAGCACAACACTGAGCAACCAAAGACCGAATGCATGACCTAATCGGCTTCAACCCCTTTTTGCTGCAGGGGAGGGGGCAGCGAAGCACCCGGGGCGCTGACAACCCCAGCAGCCTGGGGGCAGAGGGGACCCCCACCTGAGCCCTTTGGCCAGTGGCTGTCTGCAGCGGGGCCGGTTGTCACAGACGTGGCAGCGGGTGTCCAACCGAGAGGACGGGCAAACAAAGGACAGTTCACGGCTCCATCGATCGGGAGGTCAGACGGGTGAAGCGCGAACATCTGGTCCGACACTCTGCCCAGCGCCGGCCGAAGGACTTCCCCGGGTTTATTTAGACAAGGGTGAGTCTTTCAGAAGGAAGCATCCAATATTGCTGTTAAATTTCCCAGGATGGAAAGTCCTCCCCAGCCCCGGTTTGTGCCTGTGGGGAGGGACCTCGAGCAGCACAGGGTAAGTGCCGGCCGATGCCGCAGCAGCCGTGATGCGTACCCGTGTGCAGCAGGGTTATCCTTATCAGCAGCTTGTGTCCCGGCATCTTTGCATTTATTAGCATATCCCTTGAAACTGAAGCTTCGGTAAGATGTGTATTATCGAGATGTTTGCTACGCGGTACCTGCAGAGGATGGGGCGAGCAGAGCCAGCCCAGCTCACTCCCGCACTGGGCAGCGGGAGCAGGGCTTGCGCGCGAGGCACCGGCACCCGCTGCAGCCGAACGCAGGCTCGCACGTTTCTAAGCCAGCAAACAGCCTGCCCAGGCTGCCTGGCCATTCCTCCAGCCCAGCACGTGCCCGAGGATGGCTGGAGACGGAGGGGTATTAGCTGGAGGGAAAAGCCCCAGGGGTCAAAACCGGTTTATGAGAAATCAGTCACCTTTGATCTACAGATTACGAGCAATAGCAAATCGACTACATCCCTGGGTGAGCTGCTGCACAGTTAATTAGACGCGTTATTAAAAACATGCTCCTCTACCAGTCTGAATTAGTCCAGCTTCCAAGCCACAGAGTCCTGCCCTGCTAAATTAAACAGACCTTCACGATTAACAACCCTTCCTCCAGGCCGGTACCAGCAGATGAGGCAGAAGACACTCCTTAATCTGCTGGGTAAAGCAAACAACGGGCAGGTTTTCCACACCTTGAGTCATGACCGTAGCTGGTTTATTTTTATTTTGATTCTCCTTTGGCTGCAGACACCAGAAACGGACCCAGCATCCAGGACCCATCATCACAAGGAAAGGATAAACTGATATGACCTGGCTCACCAGGCAAGGACCTGATTAGCTCTTTCACTCCAGGGAAATGCAGTTCAAAGGTGTTTTCAGGGCCAGAGATTTCCTGGTTAGCACCTTCTGTCCCATAGCTGTGGACCACACTTGCTGCTCCCAGATACACCGTGCCCATACTCAGACCCACTTTTGTTCCCCTGAAGCACCCAATTGTCTCAGGTATAACCAACCCATCCTCTCCCACCTTCATTACTCTCCCAACACCGGTATTTGCTGCAGACAGGGATGTCATTAGCAATGCTGCCCCTAAAGTGGTGATGACTTAGAGTATTTTCCTGTGACAAGCCAATTTTAAGCCCCTTCAGTACATGCCTGCAAATCCATTTCTTACTGGAGCACTGTGGGAACCCCCCGTACTCCTAACACTGCTGCATTGCACATAAATGGCTTTTAACACCTGGTTACCTCTGCAACAACTCTTAGGGTGACTCATCTGGTCCCCCAGTTGGAAAGCACCAAGTGCTGCCCACGTGCTTTTCTCCATGCTAAAGCACTGTGTAGCGCCCATCTCCATGATCTGCCCATCGTTACGGCCAGCCTGAGCAAGAAGGTATGTCCTCAGGGGTAGCTTTGTGTCCCCCGATAACGCAAAGCAAGTCCTGCTGCTGCCCTGTTCCCCTGAACCCCACATGTTCACCCCACAGAGCAGAGAACAGACAACCCCCTTGACGAGCATCGCTGCGAGCTTGTTGTTTTCCTTGGTACGCATCCTCCGTGGGGTTTCATAGCTCGCCGTTTTCATCTTATGAGAGCCACCCCAGCTGCCCATGAGCCTCATGGCGCCCACGCACGCCGGCTGCAGGACCCAGCCCTCCCCAGCATCCCGACCCCCCCCAGCCGGTGAACCTCCGCCTCGCTCCCAGAGGCTTTTATTAGAAACACACAGTCACGAAACGTTGCAAGTGGAATCCATTACACAGCATTTAGTACGTATCATTTGTATTTCACAGCTGGCAATCTTTCTGATTTCACAGGGAAACAGCTATTAAAAACCCTGCTGCGGCCGATGGGAAGGGACTGGTGCGCCAGGTGGGAGCAGGGATGAAGGGAGCAATTCCATGTCTGGGATGGACCCGCTCCCACGTCTTTCACAGCCACAGCCTCTCCTGCCGCATCCTCCACTTGTGAGATGCTGTTGGCATGCAGGAGAAGGCAGCTCTGCTGTCCGCAAATAATTCACCCCCATCTGACTCGGGTGCTTTCTGGAGCTGGGATATGATTGCAAATTATTACTGCAAGGAAAAAGAAACTCTGAAGCACTTCAGCATTTAGTTCAGCATCTGGATTGGATGTCTGCAGACATTTCTAGTTCATGCACAACACAAATGTTGTGAGCCATGCCTTAGAGACAAATCAACTCACGGATTAGCTCCTCTCCCACCCTCTCCTATGTGGTTCATTCCCCAGACCTCCAGGACAGGATCTCTGGGACAGTGGGGATCCATGGCCAAATGGGATCATCACCATCAGGGCAATGCTGTTCATATACCAGCAACATTTGGAGCAGAGTAAGAAGAGAACAAAAAACAAAGACACAGTTTAAACCCTGAACCTGGCCATTCCCGGAAAGATGTCATTTCCTAAAGAAAAGACTGAAAGTGATGAAGAGAAAACACAGCTTTCACCCATGCCCAGCTAAGTAGAAGGCATCTCATCCCATAACACATGAACAGTGACTCATCTCATCCCACAAAACAAGAACAGCAAGTGACTCCAGGATGGGCATCTTGACCCAGGAGAGACCTTTTCAAGATATAAATTGTGACTTGGGATGTTCAAGTTGGATATTAAAAGATTATTTGGAATATTGCTTTCTCAGGAGGGCTGTACAGCCCTGAGGCAGGCCACCAGAGAGGGATCTCTGCGGGGGATCTCCCGCACTGGAGGTTCCCAGGACCTGACTGGACAAATCCACAGCCACCCTGATCACTGCTACAACTGGGGCAGGGGGACCTTAGGGACAGGGACACCAGAGCTGGACATGTACTCTGATGAAAGATGGAGATGCCTTGTTTTACTGATGGTGTTGAAAAGTCTTGTTCTTCTAGAACGTGAGCAGACACAGCAGGACCCCAAATCACCTCCCCAGTACAACTTCTCCTACAGAATGATGCAAGCCACTATATCTCATCCAGACCCCCTTTTGCCACCCCAGTGTTCCCTTCTTCTGGCAAGTGGAGCTACAACACGCAGCTCTAATTTTTGCCCACAGGAAGGTTGGCTGGAAACGCAGGCTGAGAAACACTCTCGTACATCCTCTAGACCCATCTCCAATTTAAGCATCCAAGGAAGTAGGAGCCACCCCTTCCCTGACAACACAACCTCTTCTGCCTATTCCAGGATGCCCATCTGTTTAGTATTATAACTTGCTTGGTGGGGGAGAAAAAACCACCTCTTTATTGTGTTTCAGAGTAAAAATCCAGCAGATGCACAAAGACAGCAAGGCACGAGTAAGGCAGGGTCTCCCTGGTCTAACACCAGGCCCATCGATATGAGTCTGCGCCTTGGCATTTATCCTGCAAATTCAGAGGCTCACCCACCCTTCAGTGGATGCCAAAAGGACTCTTCTTCCTTAACCAGCAGCAATGCATCAAGTCAGCTGAACTTGCACAACCCAAACCCAGAAGAGATACCAGCAGATGACTAGCAGGAGCCACCTTTTCAGGTGAAAGTTGGTTTTGCCGGGGCAGCAGATCCTTCTCCATCAGCAAAGCAGGGCACGTCTCCTGCTCACAAAGGCTGCTGTCATTGCACGTCCTCTCAAATCCAGCCATCAGTGGTCTTCCGTCAGTCCTAAAACATCCCGTTCAACTCGCCCAACACTGTGCCTAACCCACAGCTGAGGCGGTCTTGGACTCCCCTCTCCGTTTCAGCAGGAAATCTGTCCAGGGCTCCTGAGGAACAGGACAGTGAGAGCCAGGGAGAGGTGAGTGCAGGGTGACCAGCATGCCACAGCAGACTCCGCTGTCACCTCCCCAACCCATGTCTCCTCCAGCTCCTGGCTTGTCTACAAAGGAGGGGGTCCAACCAAGTCATCATTGGTGTATCAATCCATCAGAGCTGGGACTAGGACTAGTCTACACTATAAACCCATCACAGGGCAGTTAAGCCGAAGAGGATGCTTGAGAAGATATCTCAGTTTGCATCGGTTCAGCTGAGCCACCATTGCGCCAATATAGATCGGAAACATGCTCAGGATATGAAATGGTGCAACAACACACGTGATGGAAAGCCAACACGTGATGGACACAGAGCCCACGTCCCAGCTCTCACCACCAGATTTCTGCTTCTCACGCTGTCTGGAAACACTGGTGCCTTGTACCTGTCAATATCTGTCATCATTACACTATATCATACCCTGCGATCGGTGAGGACAGGCTCGTTACATAATTTTAATGCACAAAGTGCATTAAAGACCCCGAGGTCTACAATTTTGTACCTCATAATGACACAGAAAGAGGGCTGAATCACTGGACTGGAAATATGTAATTGCCCCAGCACTGATGATCACAGCCTGTGTTGGCCAAAGGGATGACAGGCCAAACCTGAAATGGCTTTACCCATTGTTCCAAATGCATTAGTTTCCCAAATCTCAGAAAATTAGCAAGCAGAGTCAACCAGGAAACAGGATCATAAAGTACAAATGAAAGTCAGAGGGGTTTTGGACTAGATGATCTTTGGAGGTCCCTTCCAACCCAAACCATTCTATGATTCTATGACTCAAAGAAAAGTTTAGAAAACTTTTTTTTTTTTTTTTAAAAAGGCTACCATTTGACAATCTAGGAAGACAACAACTTCAAACAAAACCAACCTCAGCATAACAAACCGCTGGTGATGACCGCACATACAAAGGCAATACATGAGAAATGGAAGGAGAGTAAGCAGGCAACTCATATTTTATTGTGACTAGCATGAAGTGAAGCAAGTTAATAAGGGAAACCTAAGGAAAAGCCATGTCTGGCACGGCTGAAGACAAGAAGAAATTATGGTGGTGGTGGTCTTTTAAGCATATAGACAAAATGCTAAGCAAAAATGCTAAGATTCACAGAAACATAGAAAAAATAGCATTGACAATGACCAGGAATGCAGATCTGGAGATCCACCTTTCTGGGCTCTGCTTCACCTCCGCACCATTTTCAGGGCAATTTTTGGGTTTACCTTTTTTTTTTTTTTTTTGTAATTTTTTTGCCCTACATGCAATCAGAGCTTCCCTGGCTGCAGTTCTTTTTAACAGTTTGTGATGGATGGCCATGGTCAGCCTGTCTGAGTCTTTATTAGGAAAGTAGGATGTTATTTCCATAGCCCTCAGGAGGACAGGGCTGCTTCCTCCCTTCAGTAACACAGGATTCCTTAGCTCATACATAACTAACAACCCAGGGACCGGCTGACTGTAATTCTCTTAAAAATCACACACGCCGTTTGCAAGCGTCTAGAAAATAACTAAGACTTTGGCCACAGCTGGAACAGATGTGCCAAGACCGTGCAGTGACCAAACAGCTCAGCTCTTTTCTACACAGACAATGGCCTTGTGGAGGTGGGAGAAGCCACAGCCATCATTTATATTCATTTCTGGGCTTTTCAGTTATGACACTTTCATAAACAAGCCCAGGGAACCATGGCCACATAAAATTCCTATTTGACACCTCCACAATAGGTTGAAAAATCAAATCCTGGGACTAGCCATTAACATTAGATTGGAAGAAAACCACAAGAAAGCTCCACAGCCTAGTTCCAGTACTGGTCAACGTTTGCATGAATAACTGGGCAGTGGAGCAAACCTACATAGCTCTTTCCAGCACTGTGTTTCCAGAGAGCATTCCCATCCCCTTTGGCAAGGCAGGAGGGGATGAGGCCAGAAGCACCTTGGAAGGCAGGAGGAGACTTCAAAAAGATCTTTATCACTTGCAACAGCAGCCTGAGGAAAAGACGGTGCAGATCCATAAGCCCCACCAGCCAGTGGAGAGCACGAGGCAGGGGACAACTTCTGACTGAGAAGTATCAGAGCTCGTAATATTTCAGGGACTGGGATGGGGAGAGGGAGAACTAAGAAAATCAAACACATTGCACAGTGACAGACTCAACAGACTTCAAGAATTAGCAAGCAAGAGCCCATGAGGGGACGCCCGGGAGAAGAAGAAAGCTGGTAAGTCTTTGAAGACACTAATGCAGAAGCATCTCAGTGCAGAAGGATCGCGTTTAGTAGATGCACTAGGATTATAACACGATGAAATGGTAGACATTCAAGGTCTTGTTCAGCCTGAAATCGCTTCTGGGAAAATAATAAAAATGCTGATGTAATTCAAATCATAAAGAATTAAAGAACAGGAGTATAATTAGCACCAGTCAACATACTTCTACAGGAAACAGGTCTTGTCAAACAAATCTGATTTCATTCTTCACTGAGATTACAAGTTTGATTGGTGAGAGTAACCGTGTACAAGGCAGGAGGCTTTCTGACTACTGAAACCAGGAGGCGTGACGGCAGCATGGGGGAGCAGAGCCAACCATGCCAGCAGCAGCCGAGCCGTTGCCTGGGCATACAACTCCGTACTGCCGAAAACAGGCTAAAGGGATTAAGAGCTGATTAGCTGGCAGGTTTCAAGTCATAGTTCCCAGCTCTGGACCTCAGTGGGCTCTGCAGGAACCAGCCCCAGGTTTATTTTTGTCTTACAGTCAGCATGATGGAGAGGGAGGAAGGAAACTGATGCTGAAGTCTGTAATGCTCTTCAAGGGTCGCAGAGCATCCTCAGGTAAAGGATGTGGGATTCACCTCCCTTGGCGTCCGCCGCATGAAAAAATAATGCTTCTACTTTAATGCAGTTGTTAATTTTCTACAGATAGTAATGACAGAGAGAAAAGGGCCTCCGAGGACAAGCCAGACAATCTAAAACAGCCATCCCTGGCAGGTGGACTGAATTGCCCTCTGCAGGATACTAAGGAAGGGGGTCTTGCTAACTGCTTACATTAGAAACCCCACTTTTCTGCTGGTGATTAAATTGACCAAATAGATTTCAAAGGAAAGTTGGGGGGAGCACAACCCTTAAAATAATTTAAACTCTGTTGGGAAAAGCACTGGAAAGCCTGGTCTCCTGCAAACACCCCTTGAGCTGGTGTGGCCCAGCAGATGTAAACGCCAGTCAGGAGAAACTCCAGATGGTCCCAGTGACACGGTGGCACTGATCAGGGACAGCCCTCTGCGCCCAGCTCTGGCACGGCAGCACGGACGCTGTTCCCACCCAACAGACGTTTGCTGAGTGTGAAATAATGGGACGGCTTCGGTCCTCTTCCAAGTGGGCAGGTGTCACCAACAGGACTGCTGTCACAGCTGGGGACCTCCCTGGGAGCCAGGAGGATTAGGGCTACGTCTGGGTGTGCAAACGAATGCCAGCTTTGCTCTTCCTTTGTCTCCATTGGTAGGAGAGCAGGAGCATAACCATGGTTTCAAGGTTTCCAGGAGAAGATGACCATCCCAGGCAGGAGCATCACAAGGTCCCATAGATGAGCCGGCCCAAGACACAGCCAAGGTCTGCGCAGACCTGCCTCAAGGGTGCAGCAGCCAGGGCAGGGAATACTCTCAGCACCACCCACATCCATCTGTTTCCTGCCCCCTTGGCTCCCCAAAGGTTGAAGGACAAAACTCAAAGCACCCCGAGAAAGTCCCCTGGATGATATTAAACCAGGGGCTCTTCAACAGCAGGCATCACACATGAAGGTCAAGGTGAAGGTGAGGGTGAAGGTGAGGGTGAAGGTGAGGGTGAAGGTGGGAGCGCACCCACGGCCAGAAAGAGACCACTCGGTGCCCAGCCTGAGCTTTAGGATTTTCAAGAGCTTTTGGGAACTGACTCAAGCTGCAGCAGAGACAAGACAGGCCTGAGGTGTGCTGGGAGATGGGAGAGGGAGATTCCCAGGTCCTTGCCTGCCCCGAGGTTAGAGAAAACTCTCCAGCGTCCCAGCAAACAGCAAATCCTTATGGAAAAAGCCCTCAGCAATGGGGAGGGAGCAGCTGCTGTTGTCAGTGCCTTCTGGGCTTGTCACGGTTGCCTCTTACCCCCTGCCTCACCAGTCAGATCCTCTGACATCCAACACCGCCTCTGCCAAGCCAGCCCAGTTGGGTTCCCCCACTAATGCAAGCAGAAAAGCCATCCTTTGGGGGCTCCTTTAAAGCGGTGTCTCCCCCCGCAAAAAAAAGACTTAGTCAAAGCAAATGCCAGACCCATTAAGAGCAAAGGACCTCACAGCCAACAGAGGAATGCTTGGGCTTGATGGACTGTTTATAGAGTCTTTTATAGGAAGGATGGGTAACCTAATCCCAACTACAACATTTTTTATGCTGCTCTATGAGGGTTCAGCTGTGATTAAACTGTTGGCACAGTCCCATGGCACATAAAACCATGGAGACCAGCAAGTCTCATCCCCGACAGAGCCCTGCAAATGCAAGCGGCAAAACTATTCCAAGCATTAAAGACCCTCGAGCCCTGCTGCAGGCCATCCCCGCTCACACCTCCAGCAGGCCTTGCTATCTTAAGAGACCAGAATAAAAGTGGCTCAGCAGCCTCTGCGCTGATCTCTAGCGAATACTTACCCCTGCTGCAGTCCAGAGCAGGGCAAAGTATAACCACCCCTCCAGGACTCATTTTGGGTCCCAGAAGCTGGGTGCAGGAGATACAACTGCTCCTGCAAAACCGTGCTCTCAGCAGTAGCCTTCAACGTCCTTTTCTCCTAGAAGCAGTCCCAGGACCAGCATGGCGCCCTCCACCATCCCCCTAAGACACCAGACAAATCCCATAGCAACATTTTCTGAGCTGTTAAAACACTTGATTTTGAGCCAACGTCACTAAACTGAGATGATCAGAGTTGTGTGTCCCAACTGCTTCTACCAGGCTGTCACTCCATGGCTAGAGCAGAGACCATAGTCCCCAGCACGGCCAAAGTCCTCCCAGGAGCCAGCCTCCGGGGAGAGGACATCCGAACACCTCCACTCGGCTCAGGCAGACACTGACCCAGGAATCCATGCCCACCTGGGACAAAGGACCCCCAGGGTGCTCTAACTTGACTGTCTGAGAAGGAAATAAAGATTTGGAGGGGGAGAGATTGGAAGAGCGGTTACGTCCAAGCCCAGGTTTGGCACAAGGTCACACCAAACCCACATGGGAGGACAGGCTTGTACAGCGAAGAAACCTCCCACTGCTCCAGACCCTCAGCTTAGCTGGGAAGGGAGAAAGAGTCAGGGGGCTGGGGCAGGAACCCCCTCTGCTGCAACACATCGGCAGGGACTGTACATGGGATGTGCATACACAGGGAGCTGGACCACTCGACGTCAGACCGGCAGGGTCTCCCTCAGCGCAGCTGGTGGGTGGGATTTCTTCAGGCAATTTGAACATCATGTTTGTTTCATTTTATTGTTATAGAATTGGAGCAGAATCAAGGCTTTTCTTTTTTTTTTTTTTTTTTTTTTGGCTTTGTTGACTCATCCATCAATTTGTCTGGCCGCCCTCATGATACTCCCTGGAATGATGGGGCCACCACACACCCATTCCAGGTGGGCTCCCAACACTCACATCAGCCCACAGCCATGCGAGGTAGCCGCTCCAAGTTAAAGCTCTAGAGCATGCCAAGCACAAGAGGCCACCATCGATTTCAAACCTTTCTTTTGCATCAAACGGAAGACACCACCACCTCAGAAACCCTGCGTTGAGCATCCTCAGCCGCAGCAGCCAGGAGATGCGTCCCTCAGTTCACAGCCAGGCTCTTTATGTAGGATGGGACTTTGCCAGTGGTTTTATTTTAGCCCTGCACAAGAGTACAGCACATTCCTGCACCGAAGGGAAGGAGGCCCCGCAGTGCTCTTGGGTGCTCTCACCTGAGCCCATGCACCCATGGGGTTTCTCCTTCCAGCACACGTAGCACAGACCCCAATGCACCATGTGGAGGGCGATGGGTGCCTTGATGGAAATACAACGGGGTGGGCACACCGCCATGGCTCCATGAGCTGCCGGCACCCCCAGCAGACCCACAGCAGGGGCCAAGCCCTTCTCCACCCCTCTGGCCACCAAGCAATTCGAGACTGGACGACACACCCAGGGCTGACCTCGCAAATCCCTTTCTTTTTTCCCTTTTCCCTCTGTAGCCCACACATTGAGGACCTCCCAAATGCACAGTAAAACGCCAGGTCAGCTTTGCAACGGCTCAGCACCCACAAGCAGGAGCTCAGGTCATATTTAGGCCACCCAAATTACAGGGCAAGCCTTCTCCCCTGGCACAAGGCCACGTGGGCAGCCCCCGCCACCCCATCCGGCACGCCACGGGGACGCGCGGGTTCCACTGATCCCTCCTGTTGGTCCCCAAATGTGCCACTCCCAAACCTACTGCAGCCCCTGGCAGTGTCCCCTACACATCCCTTACTTTCCAGCCCAAAATTCAAGCCCCGCCATGCAGCCCCACCTTCTGTTACACAGAGACATGTGGAAGCAGGGAGCAGCAAAGCAGCTCTGCGGGACCCAGCCCGGAGAGGTTGTACTTCACCCTCAGCCCTGCGGATAAGCAGGGATCTGCTTCTGCAATGCCAAGGGATGAAAGCAAATGGCAGGGACGAGCTGGCTCGCTCCGCTTTTGGCATGTGCCTACTTGCCCCCCACGTGCACACCCATGAGCCATGTCCACCAGGATGAGGACAGGCTCAGCCCCAGCGCTTAGCCCAGGGGGACCAGCCTGGATGCGCTCCCCAGCAAAGCCTTACTTGCATGTGCCTGTCCCGTGGCTCACCATACACCACTGGAGCCCAGAAAACCTCCTCAGCCACCGCTCAACCCAAGGAGGAGCATCAGCAACCTCCCAGAGCAGTACAAGGTTTAGCCAAACCCGGGAACAGAGACCAGACGACAAATGGGAGCAGCTGCCAGTAAATTCAGCGTTTCCAGAGGATCTGTGTTTATCAAAAGCTGTCGCTCTCCAGCCAGAACAGGTGTCAGTCACAGCAAAATCTCGTGGCAGCTATTCAATCTGAAGGCACAAGAGTTTGACATCAGACCAAAAAAAAAAAAAAAAAGCATCCTTAGCAACTTCTCTGCTATCCGTCTCACCTACAGCCTTGGAAAAAGAAAGGTGAAGAGCAGAAAGGTGGAGAAAGCCAGGTGTATCAGGTGCTTGCTCTGTGCAGCAGCAGCTCAGCCACCATGAAGCCGGCATCTCCCCATCGCTAGGTGATGCTCAGAGCGGATCTGCCGCCCCCCATCACAGAGCCACACCACCAACCGTCACCCAGCTGCCAGGGATGGACCCACCCCAGGACAGCTCCATCACACACCCGACCTGGCCTCCTCCCACCCGCAGACTCGCTAGCTGCCTGCTGCCTGGAGATTTACACGGAGCACGACACAGAGCAGACCCCGCACTGCCTGCTCAACACTTCCCACTAGCCAGACACCAACCCCTACTAATGCTGCCAACATCCTAATTAGCACCTTTCCCATGCCTGCCCTGCTCCCGACTGCTCTGCATCTGTCTGAGGACTCTCTCTGAGGTTCCCCAAAGGTAGAGCAGACAAATGGGGACAAGTCCTGGAGACGCTCGGCACCCCTTCCCCTCCAGAGCAGCTGGCGCAGCCTGCTCCTCCAGCCCACGCCAGCGCCCTGCTGCTCCGCTATGTGTCTGCTGTCAAGGGATTTCCACACGGCATCATGCACACTTCTGTGTTTATCCTTTCCAAGCCTCCGGAGCGGTGCTGACATGCAGCGAGGACGGGAGAAGCCCAGGAGGATCCTTGTTACACCCTGGACTATCCAGCCCTCAGTGAGGCGGGTAAGGGGAGCGAGGCTTTGTCCCAGTTCCGGCGTGGTCAAGGGTGGCTCCAGGCTCTGCCTGGGGAATGCATTTGCCCGGCCTGGCTGGAAACTGTCCCTGGGGAGGCTGCTCTGCTCTGCCTGCCTCGATCCACCCCCCTGCTGCCACAGCATCGCGCCCCGTGCCAGGCAGGAGCAAGCTCGGAGGAGCAGACCTCTCCATCCCACCACCCAGCATGCTCCAGCACCAGGCAATTAATACCCTGCCACTGTCCGGTCCCCCACGTCCAGGCACCAGCCACTCTCTGCTCCCCAGGGAAAGAAAAAAAGGAAATAATCACCGGCTTGATTTCCCCCTCAGAGCTGCGCCCATCTCTAAACCAGAGCAGCAAGGAGGCCGCGTCCCGGCTTGCGTTTACCACGCAGGTGCTCTCTCCGCGTGCACATGGGCAGTTTGCGTGCCGAGGCGTGCATGCAAAGGCTGGGGACGAGGACACGAAACCAGCACTCAGCCCCACCTGCAAGGGCGCTCCGCAAGCAACCTTGGAGGTGGTGGGGATCCTGCAGGAGAGATCCACAGGAAACGCTTTCCCCAAAGCTGGCATGCCACGTTTAACTCTCTGCAGCCTGTCCAGCCCTCTCTCCTGCAAGCAATGCACTCCAGCCAGCCCGTACGCCTTGTTTTATTTCATCTGTGCTGCCCCCAGTTCATGCATTTCTCCTACTCGCTTTGTCCCCTGATACCAGACAGGCTTGAAAGTAAAACAAGGCCAAGATTTATTAAGTGAGGCTCACTGTAAAGGTTTCCGAGTTGCAGTTGTGGAGCCTGGAAACAGGATTACAAGCAAAGCAAATCATGAAACGCGACTATAACCTCTGCACGGCGAGACGTGACCCCTCACGTGCCCCAGCCCATCTCACACCCAAGCGTGTGGAGAGCACTGGCTGCGGCAGCTGCCTGGCCAGCTCGCAGCCGCTTGCCACCACGGGAACCTCTCTGTGATGGCCCAGGGCTTCTTCGACCTCCCCTCTGCTGCACCCAACTCATTTAGCTGGCCCAATCCTGATCTTCAGCAGACTTTCTACTACACCCCGCCTCAAACCAGCTGCCCGTGTATTTGTCAGTCCAGAGCACTCCTAGCTTTTATTCAAGACTACAAACAGCTTCTTGAGACACATTCTCAGAATAGGTGGTAAATATGGGATAAAGGTGTTCATCCCTGTGCATGTCCTGGGACCAAGCCTTCCTCCTTGGTCAGACTGATGAGTCCAACAGCTCAAATGCTGGCCGTACGAAAAGCTGAGCTTGCAAGAAAGAGATGCATCTCATGAGAGAAAAGCTTGAAGCCAAACTCCAGGAGGCAGCACCTAGTCCGTACCCAGGCAGAATGAGCTGCAGAGTCACAGGAACCAGCGGCAAGGAAGGATGCTGCCAGCTCCCTTCACGAGTACCAGCCATGACCACCGGCCCGTGCCTGGAGGGAGTGGAGAACAGTGGATGCAGGGTCCTGGTAGGACACACACACACCAGTCTCTTGGCTGAAAGCAACCACACACCTGAAGGCATCTGAACAGCCTGTTCCTGCCCCATTTGTCCTCAGACACATCATGCCCAACTCTCTAGTCTCAGCGAGCAACCGAAGGCAAAGCACTTGGGTTCAGTGGCCGCCCCGCATGAACAAGTGGCCTCCTGGGAGGCTCAGAAAAGCAGGATCTCCTCTGGAGACAGAAGACCATCCAAGGACTCTCTGTCTCCTGCTCCAAGACAGAGTGCTCCAATAGGTCCTCCTTTGCCCCAAGAGTCTCTGGGATAGGAAAGACCTGCACTGTCACACCACAGTGTATGTGATGCTTCCCATCTACAGCCTCCCACAACCCCTGTGCCCCAGGGCTGTGGAGGATGGAGATGCCTTCTCTCTCCTGCGTCGCTCTCCTGAAGGTGTCCAGGCTCACAGAGGGTCTGGACAGCAGGTCCAGAGGGTCCAGCTCCTGTTCGACCCTCCTCGCCCTCCCTGGCTCTCCCGCTCCTCTGCCTCACAGCAGCAGAGCAGCCCTCCAACCAGCCACCCAACAAGGGTCCCTGCAAGCCACGGCGAGGACGAGCAACCGGAGCTCACCAGGCTCCGGCAGCATCACCTGCGCTTTGGGGACGTGTTTTCGGAGCTGGGGTGACACTTCCCATGGAGCACGGCTCATTTCAGCCCACTGCTGGGCAGACAGACCCCAAAGAAGCCTGGCCCAGCTGGGCGCAGGCAGTGAGCTGCTCGGCGTGGGATAACCATCACCTGGGACGCAGTTTGTCCTTCAGTCCGCTGGGGACCAGGTGTCCCCGTGACCATCAAAGCGTGGGTGGAAGCAGAGGGGAACCGAGCCCTTCACGGCCAGCCCAACCGCCTCCCCCTCCTCTCCCATGCCGGGGGCTCGGCAGCCAGCCGCAGGCTGCCCAGGAGCCCGGCCGCGGAGCCCATTGTTCCCTTTGTCTGGCCTTTTGAGCAGGAGCCCGCGCAGCTCAAGGCGTCCCCTCCGCCGCGGGGACGTTCACACGCTCGGCCGCCCTCAGCACCCCCCGACCCGCTTAGCCGGTGGGCGAGGGGCCGAGCATCTCCCCTAAAGCCAGCCTTCGCCCCCCCAGAGGAACCCCGGCCTGAGGGTAGCTCCTCTCCTCCCCCAGCTCCAGCCAGATGCTCTCGCCCTCTGAAACCCCAAGGAGGGCAAAGATGAGCGCCAACGGGCATTTTCCAGGGGACCTTACCCTCACCTGGCCACCCTGCCAAAATCAAGAGCCTGCATAAGGCTGGAAGGCATTCCCATACCCAGAGGGTCCACCACCACGGCCAAGGCGATGAGCACCCAGAGCGACGTGGACCCCCCCGGCGCTTCGCCTCAGAAGCTGCAGATAGTCTTGAAAGCCAAGCTGGGAACTGGGGGGTGACGGGGCTGCCGCCAAGCATGGGCATCCAGCATTGGAGCCTGGAGAAGACACCTTCCCCCTCGGGACAGACCTCAAATAGTGCATCTGCCATGGGAGGCCGAGCCAAAGGGATTCCTGGTTTCCCTCCCACCTCCAGCAGTGCAGCGGGGCGGTGCTCAGGGAGGAGGTGCAGAAAGCACCCCACTTTTTGCATCCCGGCCCATCCTGATGCCCTTGGTACCCAGAATGGGCTGGGGTGGGCTTCACCCTGACCAGCGCATGCCTGCCTCCACCCTCCATCACTGCTGGTTTTAAACCTGCTGCTTGCGAACTCAAGAGTGAAAAAATATGAAATAATGAATCGTCACCCCTTCGTCACCCTCTTCTTCACACCTCCCACGGGCTGACACACCTCTGTGCCCTCCCCGAGCTACATCTTCCCTGAAGCCCCCTGCCCATGTACCTCTCCTGTACAAGCATCTTCGCCCTCCTTTCCCAGCCTTTCCCAGTTCTGAGTTGATGCTTTCAAAGAGCCATCCACAATGACTTTAAGATCTCTTTCTTAAAATGCTAATAAGTAATTTAAAGACTGCCACTGTGCATGCATGGGTTTAGGGTAATTTTTTCCATGTGAATCCCTTTTCATTCATCACTGACTACATTTAATCTGCCACTTTATAGCCTGGTTATCCAGTGTCATGAGATCCTTTTACAATATTTTAAAGACAACTGTTGTTTTTATCGTCCTGAATAATTTCGTATAATCTGCAAACTTTCTCGCCTCTGAGTTCCCACCCCTTTCTAGCGCGTTTATAAATACGTTGCACAGCACAAGCCTCACGCTGACCCCCGTCCAGTGGGAAAACTGACTCTTTGTTTCCCCCTCTTTAAGCAGATTTTAATCCATAAGAGAGCCCTTCCTCTAAAATTACTGCTCTGGAGTCTCCTGGATCACCCAGGGAGCTCTTCTTAAAGGATGCTCGCACCATTTGCTCTGGCCCCACTATTCGTTTTACCGATTTATTCTAAAATATAAGCTCTTCTGCCATCACTTCAGGGCAGTCTCTCAGCCCTGCCCTGGGAAGGAGAGCTCCTTGGCAGGAGCCCCCTTGGCCACGGCCATGTGGGGGGACGCTGAAGTTGTTCTCATCCCCACAGGTGCTCCATCCTGGTCGGGTTTAACCTCCCGATTCCCATTTATTGGGGAGGGACCCGGGGGGGGGGATAATTCATTTCTTCTCACAAGTTCTTTTTCGAACTCCTCTTGGTCTGCCATATATGGTTTTGCATTCACCATGCCACAGTTTCTCATTTTTTTCTATTTTCCTCTTTTAGACACCACTTTTGCTTTCTGAAGTACATCTTTTTACCTCCAGTGACCTCCTTCAATTTGCTATTTAATCAAGACTTATTTTCTTTTTTAAAAATCATACGCTAGATATTTATCCTGAGCTTTAATATAATTTCCCACATCATGTGCAAGTATTTTGCTGGTTTAGCTGCTTCTTCAACTAGCTCCTTCATTTTGCCTTACTTACAAAATGTTACTGTGTAGTGTTTTTAAGTGCCGGTCATTTTACAGATGCGATGGTCTGCCTCTAAGAGAGGTAAGGTGGAAAGAACATCATTTATTAAACCACCTGATAAAGCTTCACCCACTTTTGGAGCTCACCAGCCCCTTCTCGTGCCCGCCGGGAGACTGAGCCTGCCCCCACGGAGCCAGCCCCACGCCTTGCACCGCATCACACGTGATGTTTGGGTCTAAATCAAGAGATCTTCCTCTCGTGGGCTCTCTGAAGAGCTGCGATTATTCACAGTCACTAAAACTATAATTCCTGAGCAACGCCCCTGTGTGACACTTACAGAGGCATGGGACCATCCACAATTATAGTTGTGTTTTCTGCCCTCGTGGCCCGTCTCATCTCCCTTAACGTTTGGCAGTCGGTGCCGTGAGTCGGGTCAGAGGGCTAGCAGAGACCGAATGCCGCTCCCTTCCTCCCCGAGCACGGAAATTCAGAGGGGGGCGGATGGCACAGCACGATCCTCACTGACTCCTTCGCCTCTGTCCCGCTTTGCTCAGGGGGGCCAGCACGCCCCGCACAACCACCCCTGTTCCCGAGATGCTCGATATCGATAGAAAGTCAGTATCGATATATCCCTGCACAACGCCCTGCGGCACCTCTCCTTCCTCGTGCTCTCCTAGCTGCTGCCTCCAAACCCCCAAGGGGTCCCTGCCCACCTCCAGCATCCCCGGCGATACCCCTGCCGTGCTCCCTGCGTCCCTGGGTACCAGCCAGGGCAGAGCCCCCTCTGAGCCCCCCCGGGGCACTGCCTCTCCCTCCCACCCGCGCCCGTGCTGCGTCAGCACCTTATCGCAGGAGGCCCCATCGTTACCCCCTTATCTAACAGCTGAACTTTTGCCTCCGAGGATCTCCCGGCTACCCCCATCCCGACGTGATCCAACGGGCAGCCCACGGGCAGCCGTGCTTCACTCCGGCGTCTCTGCAAACCAGAAACCAGGTTTGGGAAAGATTGCAGACCGGGATGGGAGCCGATGGGGGTCTTTCTCGGTCAAAAAAGAACTTTCTGCGGGATGGGAACCCCGCTCCCGGACAGACCCACACGCAAGCACCCATCTCAGCCGGGTCAGTCTGCGGGGAGCGGGCGCGTGTTGGGGCAGGAGCGGTGGGCTTAGGCTCTCGCTTGTCACAGCTCCGGCTGCGCTCGCACAAAAGCCCTCAGGAGGTATCTCAGCATCCAGTGTTTACCCAGCTCCTCAGGCAGGTTTCGCAGCCCCGCTGGTGCCCACCCCTCTTTACAGCCAGCTCAGGTATGCGTACACAAAGGCACGCAGACTAGTGCAGGCAGATCCTTAGCCTGACTGCAAAGGGGACCGCTGCTCCCATCCTTGGGGGACAGCCCCAAAACCCCTTGGCAGCATCCCCAAGGCACAGCCACGTCCCCTTTGCACCCCCCAGAGCCCTCTGTAGGGTGTCCCGAGGACCTGGGGGACATCAGTGGCCACGCCAACCCGGAGCCCTCATCCCCTCCAGCCCTGCCCCCTTGGCATCTCCCTCCAGCATCTGCTCCCTCAGCTTTTATGACCCAGAGATGCTGGAAACACAGCAGGGATCGGGAGTAACGGCTGCTCCTGCCCAGGAAAAGCAGAGGAGCAGAGCTGCAACGGCAGCTACGCGGATGTCCAAATCAGGCACCCATTTGGTCTCCAAAAGGCGTTCTCTCCCCCCGTCACTGCCCCGGTAATGCAAAGGGCAGGTGGGTGCGAGGAATGCACCTTGTCAAAAATTAACCCAGGAAACAGGGGCGGGGAGGGAAGGCAGTGGCAGGGAGACGGGCAGCACAGGGCTGACCCAAAACCACGGTCTCTGCTCCATGCCTCAGTCCCATCTGTCAAAAATTTGTTTCCAGCCTGGACTCAGGAGAGCATTTGCAGATCTGGAGTTCAAACACGTGGGATGGATCGGCCTCTTGACAGATCCTGTGTTTCTCCCTGGAACTGCTGCTCTGCCGCATCCCTCCAGAGTCCTGGGCTTTCCGGGATGCTCCTGCAACTCCTATGGTCCTGGCACACCCCAGGCACATGCCACCTTCCTGGAGCACCAAGGAGTGACCCGTAACCTCGGTCAGATGGCTAAAGCCTTCCTCCACTGTGACCACAAAGCCGAACACGGCGAGGGGCACAGACCAAGCCCTGTGTTCGCTGGCATCCCCGCGCACCGCCCTGGGCCTGGAGGAGGCTGCGGAGGTGCTCAGCAGTGTCACGATCACGTGTACAAGAGAGGTGACCATATTTTAACAATACAATATGTTATAGCATACCTAAAACACAATATACTGTATATCATGTACATGTATGCGACTTTATAAATGCATAACGTATACTGTGTACGTTAAAATACATTATGAACTGCGTAGGACCACAAAGGTCCCGTCTCCAGCTTGCTCAGAGGATGGGCACGGGCGGTCAGGTCCAGCACCTCAGCCACGGCATGCCCCAGGGAAGCCTGCCCGGGGAGAGGATACGACCCTCGCACCCCAGCGTCCCTCTCCAAGCCCAAGGCCGGGCTCAGGACCGCAACCGCCCGGCACAGAAGGATGCTCAACATCACGGCGATGCTGCTTCCCGGCAAAACTCACGCCGGGCGATTCTCCCTTGCCCATCGGAGCCCGCCGCTGCCTCCGTGCTGCCGGCTCCCAGGCTGCCTGCACCCTCACAGATACTAGGACCATCTCTTTTCTCCTTTTGCATTTTTTGGCACACAGCTGGCTTTCCTCCAGCCCTCGGGAAACTTGCCAGCACCGCAAGGTTTATGAAAAGTTAACTCCAGCAGGGTGAAGAGCGCCTTCGTTTCCCCCCCGCCCCACCTCGCATGTGAGTTAGACAGGCTGTTGATTTTTAAATACCTAAGTGCCCTTCCCGGCTCCCCCCAAAAATACCTCGGAAGTATCAGTACTCCAGATACGCGTGCGGCATACGCCAGCAGGAATACAAAGAGGAGCCGTTAGTGATAGCGGCACTGTTACCAGCCGGTGTGGGATCCAGACCCTTCCAGGACTCCTTTGTTCTTGACTTTCTGGTTTTGTTTTTTTTAAAAAAAACACACCAAAAAACTTTCCTTTTATAAGCCTGAACTTTCTCAGCTGCAGATACGTTACCTTGCAACTGCCTTAACAACTGTACGCAATTCTTAACCTCTGCTTTATGTACGTTGTCATCCACCTCCCTGTTTTCCATATTGATTTATGTTTTACGTTCTTTTCACATTTCCTTTTAACAGAGCCGGTTTTAACCAAACAGCCTTTCCTCCCGAGCCCGAGACACACATTCTGCTGGCCAGTGAGTAATCAACTTCCAATTTTCATGCACACTCCTGTTTATATTTCCTTCCCTATCGGCTTTGTTTCTAATTAAGGTTTGTTAAATGCAAGTGAATATATGTCGTACAGAGAAATATAAAGCATGTAGATAAATAAACACCCCACACACAGGCACACTGACTAAGGCTGCGCTTTCAACCACGGATCCCAAAGCACTTTGTCATGTTCATTAACAAAACCTCGCGGTTCCCTTGGGAAAGACGCTTGTATTATTTTACGCCTTGTAATTAGGAAAACTGAGGCACAGAGGAGACAAGTGAAATTACCAGCGTTACAGAAAAGCTCTGTAGCAGAGCTGAAAACAGGACTCAAGAGGCAGGGGTCCCCGGGCAAATAACCAGAGCACGTTTTTCTCCTGAACGAGCCTTTTTCCCCCCCATTTTGGCCCTGGGAATTTGCCGGAGCTGGTGACAGCAGCGCAGAGGGCATCGCCACCACGGAGGTGCCCTGCAGCCAGGGGGGATGTGGTGGGGTCCAGCCACCGTCTCCTGGGCCAGCAGCCACCGTTGGGTCAGTCTGCCCGCACCGACAGGGCCCGGAGCAGCCGGGGATGCAGACGGACACCGCACCCAAGCATCCCAAGGAGCCCCGGGAAGAGGCAGCTCCCAGGGAGGAGGAAGGAGCAGAGGAGCGGCTGGGGAGCTGCGTCCCACGTGCTTTCGCCTCGCCAGCTCTCCAGAAGCCTTCGCAAGGAGGGGAAGACGGGCACGGTAGCTGGCTGCCACACGCTGCGAGCCACCATCGCAACCCCGCGACGCACGTACACAAGGCAGGAGGCGACAGCGGGGGCACGGGGGGGACCCCGCCGAACCCAAATTAACGCGTTCAGCGCCAAGATGGGGATGGTCGCCAGAAGCACAGTGCCGGGCCTCCGTTGACCATCTCCCCGGGAGCATCCCCATCTATGGAGGAGCACACCTAACGGCCATCATCTCGGGTGGGTGAAACCTCCTGCCGGCACTGGCTGCCCCCTGGTCCCCAGATACGTATTCCCCATCCCTTGGGATGAGCCCAGGCGCTCATGCATCCAGTCCCCGCTGCTCCCATCGTGACAGTGGGAAGATCACCCACGTCTACAAGCAAGCAAGCAAGAGAAGCGGGAGCCGGTCACCGACCCCCCAGCACCGCCCGGCAGCTCCTCTCGGGGTGCAGGAAGGGCAGGGCAGGGTGGAGGCGGCACCCCGTCCCTGCACAAGGCGCCCGGCTCCCTCCCCTGCCATAGTCAGCAGCGTCGTCGGCTCCACACGGCCAAGCCCGCTCGGGCCCCGCTGGCCAAGCACAAACCCCGTTGTAAGTGTCAGCACCTCCGGCTGATGAGGCCAGACGTCCCACGTGGACACGTATGCTCCCACAAACACGCTCATCACCCCAACCCGGCCCCCCCCATAATTAAAAACATACTGGGCTCATTTGAATAGCATAGCTGGCTAGCGCTCTCCACTGCAACGTAAATAGTCCTATTTATGCCAAGCTCCCATATTGTAAATATCACGATGTATAGCTGGCCAACCCATGAGTCATCTCCCAAAACTCCAAGTTAATAAATGGTGCCTCATCCATGCTCCAGACAAACGCCGTCCGTGCAGCTCCCACCGCCCGGCGCCTCCACGCCCAAGGCCAGCGGTAGCCGCCCAGCCTGCCCCCCAGCCCGGCCAAGCTGGGGGGACCGCAGAGCCACCCGGGTCCCTCGCCGGCTCGGGCACGGCCCTCCCGCGACGGGCAGGCGCCGGGATGAGCGGGTTTTCGGCCCGACACCTTGATCTCACCCCCGCCCAGCCCGGTTCTCCAGCGCTTCCCGGGGTGCCCGTGCAGCCGGCGGGCTGGAGGCGCGCAGGGCGGCGGAGAGGGGCTTGGGAGCGGGCGGACGGGGCCCCCCCCGCCCAGGTCCCACCACCGGGCCCCCGCCCGGCGCCTTCCCCACGCACCCAGCCCGCAGGAGCTCCCCACCTGCCGCCCGGCTCTGCTTTGTCTGCGCACCGGGAGAACTCGGCGGGGAGCCCAGCTCCTCCCGGGGACGCCGGGAAAGCCACGCCGCCAAGGGGGAGCCGGCCATGGGCCCCGGGGGTGCCGGCAAGGGCTTGCGCGGGCGG
>VZTL01052124.1:0-12104 GCA_013400535.1 Scopus umbretta | reverse complement strand
TTTTTTTTCTTTTTCACTATCCTAGTCTGTTATTAATTGGCAATAATTAATTAATCTTCCCCAAGTTGAGTCTGGTTTGCCCATGGTGGTAACTGGTGAGTGATCTCCTTGTCTTTATCTCGACCCACAAGCTTTTCTCTCCAGTCTTGCTGAGGAGGGGGAATGAGAGAGCAGCTGGATAGGTGTCTGGCAGCTGGCCAAGGTTAACCCACCACAACCAGTCACTCTCCAAACCAGATATTCATCATCCCAGAAACAATGTTTTGGGGCCAACGCTAAGACAATTTGACTTAGTGACATCAGTGTTCTTACTAAAAAGGCCCAAACAGTGCCTGTCACAAAAGCAGCTGGAATGCAAGCAGAGAGGATTGGATGAATTTTGTGCGGGCTCCTGTGGCCACACACATCCTGCAGGTGACATGGTAGAGAGTGAGCCACTGAGCACACTGGGCTTTAGGTATTACCACAGAGATCAACTACAGCCTCCATAGACAACTTCTGGAAGACTACCAACAAATAAGAAATAGTTACATGCCAGATTATATTACAAGGAACAGGCAGCCTCCTACCATCTGCTGTCACTTTTGGGGTTCTTCTGTCAGAAAATTGTATTTTCAGTTTCTTTCTCTGCTTGAGGGCTTTCAGGTCCGTATCTCCAAGGAATGACTCCTACCCACCTGTTTACAGAAGCATCTGAGGGCATAGGAAAGTGCTCTGAGCTCTACCTCTTGACGTTGATTCACAGTGCAAAACAAACCAAGGTCCCAATCTCCAAGCATTAAGTATTTTGTCCAGCCCTTGGAACACTGAATAACAGATTTTCAGATGTCCCTAACCACCAGGCAAGACAATTTTATTTTTCTTTCCTGACCTAATGAATCCTGACTCCTCTCCTGCCTGACAGCAAGATCTTGGCTGGCAGAATGGAAATTATCTTTTCTCCCGCAACAAAACACACAATAAGCTGGCAGCCAATGGACGCTCCAGAGCACTGGGAATCAAATCTCTTCAGAAAGGGAGGAAACTGCACAAAACTTCTATCTGATGGGAGCTGCTGCTATTCTTGGAAAAGAAAGGACTCCTCCAAGTCCAGCTGTGTGATTAAAAACGTCTGCTGCTGCTCTAATTCCCCATTTGGTAAAGTTCCAGTAGGAATTGCACAACACATCCACAGGGACACAGAAAAATACCTAACTTCAGAGGCAGGTGCAAACCTGGCACTGCACTGCTCTACACTATGGAAACTAAGCTAAAGTCTCTTATCAGTCCTGGTTTGTATTGGTGGCAGAAGAGGAAGAAACCAGGAGCTGCAGTGGTGTCCACAGAATCACAAGGCCTCACAGAATCACAGTACCTCAGAAGCACTGCAATTATATGACAGACAGTACCACACAGGATTGCTACTTGAAATGAAGTAAAGTTACTAGTCTAGAGAAATAGTCTGTTAGATAAAGTAAGGTAAGTAAATTCATTGGACGAATTCAGAGAAATCTTGAGATGATTTTGAAAATTCCTAATAATATACTGACTTTTTATCTTAGAACCATGTCTGCACTGGTGACATCTGTATTTACCACACAGGCAAGCATAATATACATTCCCACATGATAAGCTATCTAAGTATTTGCTCTTGATTTAGTATTGATAGTATAGTATGCAACATGATTACCTGCATGTGAAAATGTCCTCTCATGTTCTGCCACCCTTGTAATATATTTCACAATTTCTGAAGTCACACAGAACACATCAAAACCTAAAAATGTACAAATTGAAACTAACAGAATTTTCATTAAACGGTAGGGCTTTCCATCTTACTAAAACCAAACATTTTCTCTACCTGAATTTTTATCACAAGAACTAATACCTAACTTTCCTATGAATCACCATTACGTCATGTTTTTTAAGACAGATCTATTTGCAGGCATAATTGCAGTTGCTGAATGGTTTGAATTCGAAATGATGCTTGATATGGCAGCTTTGCACACAGAAGCGCAGTCACTAAATCTACTTTACAGTTAGAGCTCAACAGCAGTAAAGAAAGATGATAGCTGTTGGACAGACGAATGAAATGCTCTACCCGTAGCAATGGGTCCTCAGCAGACTCACTTCAATACAGGTTCTCAGTATTTGACCCATGGCAGCCTAAACTGTAGAGATGATCTTTCAACTGTTATTTTGAAGAAATATAACACCAAAAAAAGTAATCTTAAAAATTACCATGCTACCTTGCAATGACTAAGCCAACTCATAGGTCACACATGTTTGTGTTATTCCGTAACACTGAAGTCTGGGGAAATTCCTACATGCAGTAAAGAAAACTGACTTTTGGGAAAACTTGCTGGAGCTCCAGAGGACAAAGACAGGGATGCACTTCCAGAATTACAACCTAGGAATCATCTTACATGCTTATGTCCTGTCATTCTGTAATATTATACCTGTGATATAACTTGAATTGTTTTTTTTTTTAAATTTGTCTGGCAAGTTATGAAATGACATATAAGCTGCCAAACGCTATGCACCAGTATCTTTCAACGATGTGCATAATTTTACTAGGTGAAGTTGTTGACCTGTTAATAGTTGTCCACTACATTTCGATTGAGGGGCATCTGGATGATGAGAGAGAGATTTTTATATAGTTCCCATGCATTGATAGTAGGATTGTGGCATGGTGGCTAGAATTTTAATGCAGTGATTTAGCATTATTCAGCTGGTTGCCATTCCATGGTGAGTGCTATAATAAACCCAGACTGACAAAGAGTTGGAAGGAAAGCTAATTTTCCTGTGATGTCTTTTTCACAAAATGATTTACTTGAATGCTTATATTTGTTGTCACTGTAAGCCTTAGAAACCTGTTGATGGCCAAATCCCGATGAGGTCAGTCATTTGAGATCTGAAGATAGTCTTCTAGGATGCCAAGCTTATGTTTCCTCCAGAGGTGATTTCATTAGTGATTTCATGACATAAAGCATTTAAGACTGCTGCAACTAGTTAAATGTGTGGATACTCTGAGACAAACAGAGAGACTGACCCAAAGCAGTAGAGCTCATACATACATCTACAGATGTCTGTTAGATTTCTAGCAGCCAGGCAAGAAAAGAGAAAGTTCTGTCATTTATTAAATAAAAAGGATAATGTAATTTTCACTAAATGTCAGACATACCTCAGGAAGCAATCCTCTTATGGAGTCTACCCTTTTTTTGGTATGTTTATTCACCTCTCCAGTTACTAATCTGATTTGGGTTTTCATTAGATCTTCTCAATCTAACCTTGTTGATTGATATTAGAGTTGATTTCAGAAATTAAAAAGTGAGAGCAAATATAAGAAATTAAAAATAATCAAGGAAACTGCATCACATTTTATGATTTGTTCATTTCTGACAAATGACAAATCCACTCATTTAGAAATGATACTTCAATTGTATTATATCAAGCTTTTTTTTATCCAGAATAATTCTTTATCGCATAACAGAAAATGACCAACATGAACATGTGATAAAACTACTAGTAACAACTTAAAGCTTCCACATAAGACTTCATGGTAACAAAAGATCTCACTTTGCTGTTGCTTGCTATTTCTACTGAGACCAAATTCTAACCTCAGGTAACTGAAACTAAACACTGCAGAGGGACGCTGTGTTGCCAGCAGAAACAATCCCCACTCACATTCATGAACATGAAAACGGAATTGGGCCCTTTTTGATCAAGATGCAACTAGAGTGCAACAGAAAACCAAAAAGGTTAAAGGAAGAGGGATCCATCTCATGTGGTACATTGCTATTTGCATCCTCTAGAACCTCACGTTTCCCTACATATGTATTTCATTCTTCCTCTGTCTCCAACTGAAAATGGCTTGAGGAGCTGGGTGGCTTGAGCAGCTGGGTGCCTTTCCGTACCTGTTGACAGCTCCTCACTGACATTTAAGAGTAAGTAGTGACACTGAAAACCCCAGAGCTTGTCTTGACTTTAACTGCAGCTGACTCTAGCTTCTTTATCTGAAACCAGTTTTTGAAAGCATCCTGCGACACTTAATAATGAGGTCCCTGGCTATTCACTAACGACCACTGTAAATTTTTTTAAAAATCCAGTTTAAGTCCAATTATTTTGACAATTCTTTCTGTCCTTAGCAAGAAAACTAAGGAATATTTGAAATAGAGCTAGGTGCCATATTTCTAATCATGTCTAATTTTAAAATATTTTTTTCTATCTGTCTTTATTGACATGTTCTGTTCCCAAATTTTCGCCTCTCACAAATGTCACTGTAGGAAATGAATTGTCAGCTTGTCACACTGAGTCAGAAAGTTCCTTTCTGTGTCCCTCACCTTGGACATAGCATCATAATAGCAACGCACTGTCTGAATATTTTGTGGCCCTTTCTAAAATAGGAATTCCCACCACCATGAACTCAAAGCCAAGGGCTACATTCCCCAAAAGAACTTACTCTTCACATGCCTTTTTTNGGGTGGGTGGGTGGAGGTGCCATGATTCTGTGACAGACAGAGGCCCTGAGGACTGAGATCAAAGGTTAAATGGCTTTTTGCTGCCATCTCTTGATAAACCAGAGGAAAAGGCAGCAGAAGCTGATACAGTGTCTGGGCAACACCCACTAGGCCGGGGCAGGCATTTAGCACTTGCTGATGAGGGTGAATTTACCTTCTGGGTGGACAGAGCACCAAGGAGTTGTCATGAGTGTTTGATGGATGAGCATCAGAGCTGCACTAGGAGAGAGGTTCGTTATAAATAAACCTCATCCTCACTCCCCTGACTCAGGGCTGCGGGAGGCTTGGAGGGAAAAGTGGTTTCTGCCTTTGAGGGAATGAGCAACGTGCCAATGGCACAGTCTCTGTGTACTATGGAGAGAGCTTTCCACTGTAAAAACAGGCTGGAAATGCAGGCCCTGTCACCGTAAGAGACGCTAGGTATGGACCCTGGGCTGGTCCTGGATCAGTGGCTGCAGAGCTCCGTAGGGACCCCAAGTCCCTGCCAAATATCAGTGGCCAGGACATTTCTGTGGCTAGACTATTCAATCAGCTCCCCACAATTTCATGTCCCACATCTTCCTGCTGGTACCTACACAGCTCCCACTTTGTTGGCTAGCTAAATCTTCTGTGCATCACCCCCAGGATATCCGCAGTAAATATCCACCACAGAAGATCAAGCAGGTCAAGACCAGGCCTCAGAAGCAATTAAATCTAAATTAGGACACCTCCCTTTCCTTTCCCTTTTTGAAATTATTGTGAAAAAATAGAAATTAAGATTTTAAAAATAAAAAATATGCTAATTCTCAATTAAAGACTCCTGAAAACTGTTTTCATGAGCTCCAAGGCTGCCATAATTTCTGCTTAGCCAACGCTAAGCCCCTACTTCCCCAGGATGGGGAAAAAAATAAAAGCAGAATAAATTCAAATCAGCAGAGGACTTACTAAGAAATTCCTTTAAGCAGGCATTGCATAAAATGCAGCTGTGGTCCCTGAACAGAACCCAGGATCCCTGCAGAAAGCTGAGATCCCTGCAAATACCAAGTCACATTCCTCCTTGCTCTCTTTTCTGCTTCTCTACCACCACCCAAATTGATATTGCCTGAGGCTTTGGTACTCTCCTGGGTGAAGTGGGATTGAGGAGGCGACCGAATGATTCCTCATTAGCTGGTGGGTTCTGAAATGTGTAAGGACTGCACGGAATAGTTTTCCTGGAAAGTTTTCCAGTGAGCCCTGAGTGAGATGGTGTGCCTCCATCATTAGGTGGCAGCTGAGTACAGGGGGATTTCAGATTGAAGTTTTGGTCTTAGATACCCTCACCCTATCTAAATCCTTCTTTAGAGATGCAGGGGATTTTATTGGATCTGATCCTGAGAGAGAAGGAGAGGAAGTGGCAGAAGAGATTAGAAATAATTTAGCAGAACACCAAAGGGATTAAGATTGTGATAAACCTAAACTAGTGAAAAATCAATAAAGGAATTTCTGCTTTTTACTTCAATTATTTGTCCTTCACTTTTCTCTGGAAATCATTCCCCATTATTGAAGATTGCTTGGAAAGTTTAAAATATTTTTATCATTTTTATTGAGGTAGCCATCAGCAGAATTAAAACTAAATTATAGTAACAAGAATCAGCATCTCCCAAGTTTCAAGATGTGAAATAGGTATCATCACCAACATGCACACAGCAAATATATACTTTTCATTTAGTTAGAATGATGTTCATCTATAACATTTGGCGTTATCTGGCAAACTGAGAAAGCGATGCAACACTATTGTGTCTGGTCCAAACCCATTAATATAAAGAAACATAGTCACAGTTTAAAAAATGAGAAACAAAACACTAAAATAACTGTTACACTGCTGCTGGTGGCCTAGGCATATTCTTGACTAGCTGAACAACCTTTATAATTAATCACGCAAATTACCTTGTTAAGCCTATGAATGTCCTTGAGGGCTTCCTTTTTAACAGAACTTTGTACCCTATCCAGGATAATGATATTGTTTATTTCAATGGATAGGAGAAAGTTTCAGTCCCATTCTTTCCAAAATTGGCTAATGCAAATATAGTAAAGAGTAGTGCACACTTATTAAAGGAGAAGGCTGGAAAAGCCAAGCAGTTCCCCTCCCTTCCCTTAGTCACACATTTTGTGTGAAATCAGTCAGTTTTAATTGTGTTAGAAACTTATCTCTCTTTCCCAGTTTTAAATTTTGTATGTTATGTCCATAATATTTCAATGTTGTGGCCTCAACTGTAGTGACTTTGAATTGTCCTACACCACCTAGTAAGACTCCTGGTTGTACAGGGGAGAGTTAGACCAATGCCTTTCTAGTATGAATTGCTTAATCCCTGCAGGACACCTGGAGAAAAGAATCCTTTTGAACAGCAACATGATATCTGTACATGTATTTAGAGCCATACTCCGATGCCCTGCCCCTCCGATTCCTTCCTAGAATTAGGAAATTCTAATTGTGTTTAGCTGTCGTCTTAAGTTCTTATGTCATTTAATGATATGGGGTAAGAAGATTATTCTGATAGGATATTAAGGGGAAATATCAATTTGATTTAATCCCATGTTTCTGCACCAGCATCCTCAAGTGACCTGTGCTGCTGAGCCACTGTACTTCCTAACAAGAACTAAGCCTTCTGTCATTGTTCCTGTAAAACTTCCAACTGGAAACACCAGTCCAAGAGCTGTATTTCAACTTACTCAACTGTGGCCTGAGACAGACAGGCAGATAAAACACACAAATATAAAAGCTTCCATTAAGAGAGAGACCAAAATCACACTAAGGGATTAAAGACAAAAATGTTTTTTGACAGTGCAACTGACAGTCCAACTGTCGAACCTCATGACCCCCAAGTAATCATAACCGAAGTCCTCACACTGATGACCAGAAAGTACAAGCTTTCTTAGGTATGAATTATGTTGTCTCCATGCATTACAAAATGTTGCTAAATTACTATTTAGCTGCTCCCCATTTTCTTCAACAGCCAACTAGAAAATGAGAGTCCTGCTGAATCTTGGGAAGTTATACAAGGCTAAAAAGAAGTCTAATCATGGAAGAACAAACTAGACCTCCTACCTTCTGCTCCCGATTGTCTAGATGGCCTCAGGCAAATTACTTTATTGTAGGCCAAAATAGTTTGTGTGTCAAAAATGAAAACTGTCCTTTTCTTTACTTTTGTTCACGTCATGCTATCAGATGACCCAGTACAATTCCATAGGTTTATAAGTGTACGTTTACTGGATCAGATTAAAAGCACAGGCCAGTGCTCTTTCTCTGACAGCAGTTCGACCTCCCTTCCCATGCACGCTCCCAAACAACAGCTTCAGTTTAGGATAGACTATAAAAAGAAGGCAGCACAATTTCCTTCAGAGTACCTCTAGGCTCCTGCAAATCTGTGGGTTAAGGTGTTACTTCCTACCAATTGAAGAGGTAACTAGCTGTGAAGATAAAAATACCCATTCAGGCTCCATTAATTATGATCAATACGTAAAGAGGTAGCAGGTTTAGATGCAAATTCATACATGCCACTGTCCACTTTTAGCTCTTATGCGCTGATTATTCCAATGTTGTCGTGTTGCACGATAGATGTTACAACGCAAAATGGACATAAAGCTTTGTGAAAACCTAATCTTATGGCAGTTAAAATTTTAAGGACAATGACTGGATTTTTTTTAGAACAGGTAACGTGGCTCTCCAAATACCTCATAGCAATCAAAGCATCGCGTAACCTGAGTAAATGGAAATAAACTTTCTTGTTCCAGTGCTTTGAGATTCACTGTTCCCCTTTTTTCTCTTAAATAACAGATGAGCTTCAGCATAAAAATGGAGGAGAAATTCATAAACCCTGTAAAAATATGGATGAGAGGGAGGAGAGATGGACTTTTCTTTCAGGGTTCATCCAATGCAGACTGGATTTTCTGCAGCAGTAATAGCCAAACCAGACGGAGCTATTCTGAGGACTTTTACGTTATTATACCGATAATCTCACATTTAAAGACATGTTAGAGAACGCTAATATAGCTATTACTTTTCTATAGTAAGGGAATTTAAAAGATAAGGAGGTTTTCCTCAGTTGAGTCTGACCCTTTGCCTACTAGGAGATTATCTGATCACAGTGGGAACTACGAAGTCACTGAGACACAAAGAGGCCTCTGCTGAATGTGACTGTCCATCAGGAGTTTATAGAACACACTGGGACACAGGCTAACTTTTCCTGGATCCAGAACAGAAGAAAATAAGGGGTATGTAGCCTTGAACACTTCAACTCTGTGAAGTACAATAAGGATTCACTTAAGAAAAATAAAGACTCAAACTTTTTGGTATATGGAACTAATTAAAGTCCAGTATCCCATGAAATTTTAGATCTTTGGGACAAAAGCACACTGAAAACACTGTCAACCATTTTGCCTGTACATGTTGTAGCAGAAGGGACAATTCATAATGATGAATAATCCATTAACATTTTAAAAGGTAGAATCAAAGAATACAGGCGTGACTGCAATTATTCTACTTCCCTAAAAAAATCTCCATGTGAAGCGTGCACCAAACAGCGAAACTATGAAGCATACATAGAACTGTGGAATTCCTTAGTCAGAAAATAATTCTACCTTTCTAATTTTGCTGTGTTTGAGAACTTTTCACCAAATCTGTACTTATTATGCAACTATCAATACATTCTACTGAACATTAGGCTGACGTATGAGCCACCCTAACCTTAGTATTGCCTACTGATAGTGCATGTTGACATGACTTCTTCACTGTTCTATTGTTTCTCTCTTTCTTTTCCAGACCTTAGTTTATTTTGTGTATGTATAGTTCCCTGGAAATCCTCTATTAATTTCAGTGAAACATTTCCACCTCATCCCAGAACAGATCCCAGTATAACACAACAGCCAAAGCAAAGAAACCTGCATATGGGTTTGCATGCTCTCTGCATTAAAAACAACATAAGGCCTGCAACTAAAATTTGATTCAGTGCGATGTTAAATTGGAATCTGAATGTGATTGCACAGAAAATTCAGAAAATTTCATCCTTTAAATTAAAAAAAGTATCAGAAGTTTGTAAATTAATGCCTACAGATGCAAGGTAATGCACAATTAAGTAATGCAATCTAACATATGTCCTACATACTTAGGTACAGTGGGGGGCAGCCATAGTATTAGAGCACCAATCTACGTATTGTAGACCATATGTCACATTTGTAGACCACTTGGAAGCTGCAGCTGGTGGAAAATGAAGTTCCTATTTGCTTAGCGGATCTGGCAGTAGGAGAATACCTTATGTTAGTGTTATTTTTACTATACGTTCCCACAGTACAAATTCACGCTGTTGATGCTGATTGCTAAACCTGTGTACGTTTTTGATGCTTGTTACCTGAAAAGCTCCTTTTTCGTCATGGATTAATCTCTTGCAATTCATCTTACGTCTGCAGTACTGTCTGGTTTCCTTTATATCTTACCTCTCTTAATTTTAGGACAATTATGGTGCTAAAAACTTTCTTCACTTTGTTGCTATTCACTTTCATTCTTCATAGCAGTTTTTCAAATCTCTATTCTCATCCCACCAAATTTTTAATTAAAAAAAAAATCACTACATTTTTCCAGGAAATGTTTCTCAAAGACCTGCTTTCTAGAATGCCATTAATTACTGGAAGATTGGGAAATATTGATGATTTATGCTTCTCGGTTATTAAGGGCTAGGTCTGAAGAAGTGTCACGCCTTATTTAAACAAATTGCTATATCCTACATCACTCTCTAGAGCCAAGAAAAAGTCTTATTTTAGATCTTGATCCTCTCTATAATTCAATTTATTTGTATATACATATAATTTTTTTGTCCTGTGGGGTTATTTTTTTTCATTTTTCACTAAGTGATGTGTGACAGGCTTCCCCAATATACCGCCAAACACAGTACACCAACACTTCCTAGTATGTTCAGGTCAGTAATTAATTTCTTCTACCAGTCTCCATCAGAGTACGCCCTGCGATCGATCAATCTTATTATGATACAGTATCAGAGCTATACAGGCTTGATTAATTACCCAGTTTTTCAAGGGTGTCATTTGCTGCTAGAGAGAAAGAAATGTTTCCTCCCCCAGCAAATCCCTCTAGCATACACAAAGCATTTAGTTATTTCAGTTTTAGAGAAAGAATGATGGGCCAGGGCAGTGACCCAACAGTACTTGTCCATCTTTCCTGAAGATGCCAAGCTCCATCCTTAGCTTGTGCAACTCCACTGAATGTTTATATCTGTGTAGTTCATATCTGTTGACCTGCATCAAATGAATGTCGGGTTCATTCTCTAGCTCTCCTCCCCAATTCTGATGCACATCTTTTAAAAGAGAATTCTTTTTCTTGTTTCAGAAAAATGGGATAATGCCGAAAACCTGTCAGAATTGCATCTAACAAAGATTTTTCATAGAAAATTGAATTCAGAAAGCTGCCAGTTTTTACCCTGCCTCTATAATAACCAACCTACACAATCACATAATGATCAGGAACAACACCAAAACATATTAAAGACACATTTTGACTCTCAAAGATGAAGTAGGGAATCTCGGGTTTTCTTGGTGTCCTTTCTCATATTCAAAACTGTCCCCCTAACATTCTGAATAAATATGAAGAAAACGTCTTTCACTTGTGGTATTACTGTCATAGCCCTGGTAAGAAACCTATGGGATGTGCATTTGTGGAAGCATGCAGCGTTCCTATCAGATCTGGTCTGTAAAGTACCAAACTCAGTCGGTACTGCTCCTCTCAGGACCAAAACCCTCTTGTCAAGATGGAGGTGCAAGCCCAGGGCTGACGTTCCTGTGCATCAGTGGTCTCAAACGCAGCAAAGTCCTTACAGACATACTTAATTTTAGGCATTTGCTTAAGTCCCTCCTGTTTCTGGAAAGCACTGAAGCTCTTTCATTTTAACACGTTGCTGAATCAAACTGTTGGTTACGTGCCAGCTTTTGGCCGAGATGTTAAAATGAAACCCTTGCTGCCTGGTTTCTTTGACCAGCAGCTGGGAAAAACACAGTCCATGTCATTAAAAAAAAAAGGATTTGGGAGGGATGTGCTTGCCATGGTGCCTTTTTATCTGGCGTTGGGGGTTTCTTTGGCCATAGTTCTGACATGGGAGTTTAGGAAGGGGTCTTTGGCGAGTACTAGTTACCATTCTGCCTGTGCCTCTGCAGAAAGTAAAGAGGGTTTTCAGTAGCTAAGAGTAAAACAAAAACAAAAACAAAAAACCTCACACGATGTTCTATTACATCATTTCACAAGTGCATCACCCTTTTGTTTCCTGTAACATGCAGCTTTCAACTCTCAAGAAAAGCGCTCCCAAGTGACTGACACCACAACTGTACGCCTGCCTTTTCAGCTGGAGGTTCAGCCGTGTGCAGGGATGACTTCCACCATCCATTCAACACGCTCTTACACTCTCCTGAGGCGCGCAGAAAGCGGCCGGGGTGGCCGCAGGCTAGCCCTCGCTGGAATGCCACCCGAGGCGCCCACAGCGGCCGCTACCTCAGCCTCCACGCGGGTTGCACCACCGCGCCAGGTGCCGCACGGCGTCGCGGGAGCGGGAGGTGCGAGGGCCCCGGAGCCGGCGGCGGGGAGCTGGCGAAGGG
>VZTL01052121.1:74819-88907 GCA_013400535.1 Scopus umbretta | reverse complement strand
AAAAAAAAAAAAGAGATGTATTTTCCTAGGTGATGAGAAGTTCAGCTTCCTCAGCTGAGTTTTCCCCTGCAGACAGAGCACTGGAAGAGGATGGACAACACTGACATGGTATCTGGAGTACACATGAGAAGCCAGCAAGAACAGAGACAACCAAGCTCCCATTGCTCCAGCACCCAGAATAGAGTGAAATTATAATCCCAGAGATAATAAAGAGGCTTTATTCCAGCCGTCAGTCAATCTGCCTCCACTCCTCGCCTGCCCTCCAGAGAATACTTTTAAAGGCTGCAGACTCGTAGGTGATGATGTTTTATTACATCTCAAAAAGAAAGAGGAAAAAAAACCCAAAAAAACACAACACCCAGAGGAATGCAGTTTCATTTGCAGTTTCCTGAAACCTGAGCAGAAAGTTTATAAAAACTTTGGGCCATGTTTGGAGTTAGGAAACAGAATGAGAAATCACTCTCCTTTTCCTCTTTCTGTTTGCTGAGCAGCACCACCAATCCCACAACCTTCCCACCACTTTTTTCCCCCCAGCAGCACGGCAGTTCCAAGGCTTGCTATGTTGGCTTGGACGTAAATCAGAAAGCGAGGGTCTGAACAAGATCCTTCTTGTAGTTCACACACCCTTGTATAAAAAAAAAAAAAACCAACAAAGTATTAAGAAAGCAATTTGATCCTCACTTCCTAAGTCTGAATTGTCTGGAAACTGCTGTCACTTCAGGTCAAAAGAAAAGCAGAAAACACCCAACACCATTTGTGTTGAATGACAAAACAAAAAAAATGCTTTCCATAAGAAATAGGAGCTGATGTTGGAAAACAAGGAGAGGAGCCACTCTGAGCCATCCTGCAGTGTTTTCCTCACCCATGACCCTCAAAGGTACCATTGCAAAACCACTTTGGGCAAAAACACACCTAGGAGAGCCCGTCTTGGAAACCCCTCGCCCAGGCTGGATCTACATCTCTGAGCATTTCCCCCATGTCCATCCAATAACCCATCAGCACATAATACACCATTCCCATGGCTACGTACACCATAAAGCAAAGATGCAGAGTCCGACAGGAGTGCCCCCTCATCGCATCTCCCAGCTGCTGGCAGCACCATGCTCCCAGGCACGAAAAAGGGCATTACAAAGCCATACGGCCTTTTCTTCCATCACTGCTTCCACTCACGTCTAGCAGCAGCAGAAAGAAGAAAGCAGGCTGGAAATCAGGGTGGGATATTGCACGAGGCTAAAATGAGTTTACAAAAGCAGCTTTATTCTAGTATTTCCCAATTTTAAGACCTGAACTTTGCATCCTTCGCATTCTTTTTAACATAGCTTTTTTGAGCGTGGTTTTAAAGCAGAGACTTTGGAGGTGGCATGGGAACCGGGCCAGAGAGGTTGTGTCCGAGCGCTGGGGTGGCTGTGCGACAGACTTGTGATATTTCATTTTGGGGAGGAATGTCACACTTCTTCAGGCCAGGAGCACTTCATTCTAGAGAAGATTCTGGCCAAGGAAGAGACAGAGCTACTCAGGAAAATTAATTTATTATTCCTTGTTGCTAGTAATTCTTAAAGGCCAGATCACCAGTGGCTGTGAACCTGAAGAGCTGCACTGGCTCTGCCTGCTGCAGCTCAACTTTGTCAGTCATTTAGATAACAAATCAAGCTCAAAGATTTCAGCTAAGTTCCAACATTGGGAAATGTCAGCTTTTAAATCCTTGGCTTTCCATACCAGCAAGCTGCTGCCAGCATCAGGACAAGCTGCTGTCCCCCTGGACACACGCAGTCCACCTGCACTCCTGGTGGATTGATCCAGCTCAGACCCAATGCCAGCACCGTCCAAGAAGTTAGCAGGTAGGTAGATTTTAGGGTCCAAAGTCCCACATCACTCCTGAAACCCTGATTCTCTGGTGCTGTGTGACTTCAGCCAGGGCCACATGAAATCCCAGCCAGCCTATTCCAGCAGGCCGATGGAGGGTCCGTGTGTCTTTGGATTTTGTCCCATTTTGCCATGTATTCGTGACCACTTTACACAGAGAGCTAACAGAGACTTTAAGGACTCTTGTGATCACTTGGTCCACAGCCCATCCTTGTGGTTTCAAAAAAAAAAAATCTGAAAATAATCAAGATACACCCTGGGAAGGCTGCTCTTCGAGAGCTCTGTGCCACAACTGTCCAATTGAAGAAACTTAATGATCCTTAAAAGAAAAAGGTATTTTCACCTCCTTTCCCTGCAGGAAGGCACATCAGCCTGGCTGCACAGCCTGCTTGTTGGCATGAGACCCACCAGCCTGGGCTCATCATTGCTTTCCAGCTTCTTCAGGTTACACACAATTTCTTCCCACTTTACCACCCTGCCAGAAGAAGAGCCCAGCACTGCACTCTGGTTTCTCGAGGCATCAGCGTTTTTCTTCTGAATAAGCCAGGCCAAGCTCAGCTGGAGAGCTCTTGGACACTGGACAAGCAGAGATGTGAAGGCAGAGCTAAGCCAAGCTGGGTAATTACAGGACAGCCTCCTTCAAAGTGAAGCTGGATCAAGTCTCATCACACCTCCAGCAGCCACCCATGCCAGGCCATGCCCATACAAACTGCCGCAGCAGCTACGTCAGAAGAGTCAGGAAACACACCAAGAGGTTCACGTGCCCAGTCACTCAACAAGAGACTTCAACAATATACACCGTTTTTTGCACTGTGGGACCTGAAATGCCATGAAAGCATCTTGGAGCTGCTCACAAGCAGGCCCTCTCCCCCAGGGGAAGAAAGGCTCCAGCTGGTTTCAAGTAGGACCAGCCAAAAGCAGATATTAATGCAAGAAAAGAAGCATCTATTTCTCTTGAAGTCCACTCCCCCCCCCCACTACCGCTGCAAATGTTGAACCCACCAAGGTAATGAACTGCAGAGAAAGAAAACATTTCCATCTCTCCCCAGGGGATGTACTACCCATTGGCCCTTATGTTAACTCCTAGAGATTTTCCAAGTATTTTACCATGTAGGATTGGAAATGAACTCAACCAGGCATGCCACGTGCCTTGGATTGCTGCTTTTAGATGTACCACAGCTGTCTCTAGGAAACTAAGCAAAAAAACAGTGTCTTAAGCGAGAAGTGTTTCTGACATTACAATATATTTTGCTTTTAATTCGTTTTTCATCTCAGATTATTAGTTGCCAGAAGTTTTGCCGTCTGAACAGGTCCAACCAGCTTTCACTGCATACCTCTACTGAAGCCAGCTCTAAATGCAAATGGTAATTATGCATTGAGGGCAGAGGAGATCATTAAAATAAATTACTTGGATTCTGAAGCCTATAAACTATCCTCCTCTACAATTAAAGTAATTTCATATTTCAGTTCACTTTGTCACCTTGTCTATCTTTCTCCAAGTTGTAAATTAAACTCAGAAACCTATATTAGAAGCCTGTGAAGTTCTCTCTAATAAATAGCACTGTAGCATTGGCAAGAGGAGCAGACGCGATACGCAAGTCACACTCCCCAGGCTGCAAACCTCCTCAGTCCGCACAGCTTGCGCAAGTGCAGCGGGCCACCGAGCCGCTGGTGTTGGCCCCCCAGCACGGATGCAGGGCTCTGGTCTCACTTGCCCTAATAACTTCACACAACTCCTCTTTTCCTACCACGTTGCCCTGCCGAAGGGCCACGTCCCTGCATCCCGTCCCTGCAGTCCCTGCTGATGGTGAACACCTCACCGCCCATATTTCATGGTCCATGTGGGACTTACACTCTCGTTTCATGTGTGCTACCAGAGATCATGTTTACTCTCTCTTCCCAAGCCAGTGAAAAACAGCATCCACAGCCCTGGATGCATCCCCCTATGGGCAGGACACACAAACAGCTCCAGACAAACACCACAGGCATGTAACTGTGCCCGTGGACAGCTGATCCTGATTGCCCATGGATGGCACTGGGGTGCTCATTAAGTCCTTTATCTTCTCACTCCTGCAGCTCAGGGGCTAAGGAGATTATTCTTTGTTCTTACTGTAAACTAAAGTAAACCAGTTGTTTTTTTCATTCGGTCCAGAGCCTGATGAATTTAAACAGAGAAATTCCCACCGACTCCACTGTGTGTGTATATATATATACTGGATCGCATATTTAGAGTGTGTTAACGATGTCTCTGTACCACCTCAAAGCACCACCTGGGCTGATGCACTGATTTCATCACACACTCTGGCCGCAGGGTTACAAGAGCAGCTCATACCCATAAGCAATGTGGAAACCACTCCATGCAGACAGCATGGACACCTCTCCAACTGCCGCCACCCAGCCCTTTGTCCTAGCTGGGACAGGGGGGACCTCTGACACATTGAGAGGCATTAGGATGCACAGCAGAATTAATGACAGGTGCTCGCACTGGTTAAATGAAGCCTGAGAGAGGGTTTGAATAGAATAATGGGATCCCTGAAGCCCTGCTGCACTGACTAAAGTGGCATCCTTCATTCCTGCTAGTGCTGTTGGCTCTCTGTGACATCTGGTTTTGGCCACAAAGGTGGCAGGAAAAAAAAAAAAAAAAGACCCAGGTTGACTGCAGCCTATCTCACCAGGTTGGTCCTGATGCTCCCCCAGTGGTTTTCACCGCTCGGAGGAGGAGGAATGGAGGCATTAGTCCTCATCTGACCGCTCTGTAGAAACCCAGAGTAAACATTTGACATCCACTAGATCAGCTCATTCATCCTGCGACAACACATCCCTTATTGTCCGCCAGACAAGCTCCGCTGTGTTTCGTTTGCTTGACCTTTCCAGGGAGACCCCGATTGCCTTTGGTAACACCACGCCCCGGGGCCGCATTCCTCCTGCGCTTCCCCATACTGGCGCATTGTGCGGCGGGACGCGCCGGCCCAGACGTCATCGCGTGGCCGAAGCCTCAGACCGCGCCGTACACACGGCCCTCGCTCATGTCAGCAGACCTGCCGTCGCCAGGACGGGACGGCGGCCACCAGCCCGCGTGGGCAGCGGCCAAAGAGGTGCCGGGACCCCACCAGCCCTGGGAAAGAAATGCCCACGGGTTTGAATACAATCAGCAACCCCAGGCTGGCAGCACATCCATGGCATTTATTGTTCCAGGGCACAAGAGCTCTTTAGGGAAAAAAGTTTCATGAAGTGCCTTCGCGGAGAGATTAGACCGTTTCCCTTCATTGCTATTATGCGCCCAGATAAAACTGGCGACGGCGGCTGATGGAGTGTCTGACACTGCCTTTGTATGCTCCGAGGCCTCCGCTGTTTAAAGCTGTTCCCAGCAGGGAAAGTGACCCCACAATTTACAAAAAGGAACATTCTCCAGATCGGCGACGGCCGGGCTGCGGCTCTGGGGCTGTTTCTGAGCAGTCAGCCTCGGGCCACGGCTCAGCTGGGGATGAGGGTGGGAGCAGTGATGCTAATGGCTGACTCCCAGGGACAATCGCAGCTATTTTGGGAATCCCTCCCTGGGAATGGATGCTCCAGGGAGATGGCTGCATCCTGTCCTGAAGGTACAAGGGGACATCGGCAACCTTGAGCATCCCCAAGCTTAGAGATTAACTTCCCTTACAGAACACCTCCAACCCCGTCACTTCTAAAGCTCTGCTCTCTAGACATTTACCATGACCACCCACCCCAGCATCCTCAGCAAAGACACCAAGGGAAGTACATTTAGATGGGATTGCATAGGAAAACTATGCTTTAGTTATATAAAGAGCAGCACATAGGAGCAATGGAGTTGGGTAGCTCCGACTAGGTACATCAAAACATTTTCCTTAACTTTGCCTCTAGCTTGGTGGTTACCCAAAACAAGTTGCTTCACCCATTTGTTTCTCTTCCATAAAATGAGCACATGCTGACCTCCTTCACTGGGATCTATTGTGAGTCCCTATTTGAGAGCTGTTTTTTGGCTTCACACAGAACGGTGCTGTACTTTGCACATGCTTATGGAAAAAGCACGCATCTCGGAGACACCTACCCCACACGACCAGTTCAACTCCGAGCCTCTGAAGCAACTGTGGAGGCAGAAGGAAGGGAGATGACACCAAGAGCAGCACTCCTGGAGAGTTGAGACCTGCCAGGAGCCGCCACACAGACCTCTCAGCTGCCAGTGCCGTGCAAGATCTGTCTTGCTGCCACCCACCCCATGTCTCATTTTCTCTTTTCGTGGTTTTGCGATTAAAAGCAATTACAGTCTAGTCATATTCATGGATTCACAGGGCACAGTGAATGAATGCATCAAAGACAGGGTTACACAGAAAACGATCGCCAACTCAAAGCCACAACACTTCCAGTTGCGTTCCTCGCTTGCGACGGGGCGCACTGATGGGGAGCTTGGATGTCTGGAGAACAAAAGCGCCTACTCAAAGTATTCCTGCCTGACTTGAATCGCAGCCCTGACTGCTGATACAGTCTCAAACGCAGTAATTATTGCTGGCTTTGAAGACTAACGTGTGCAGAGTGCACTTTCCACACCTATTTCACCCAAACGACAACACTTACCTCATCCTCCGCGTACCTGCTCCTCTGAAGCCCTTTGTAGTCCTGCCAGGGCGGCTCATTATTGCTCTCAAATGCAGCTTCTTCTGGAACAAGAGACAGTAACTTTATGCAGGAGAGAATGCTAAATGACAAAGGTTGCCCTGAATTACAGCTCACGTCACCATGAGAAAGCCTTTTATTTTTATTATTATTATTTCGACCCACTAGATGAAGGGAAATTAAAGGATTAAGTTTCCAAATGGATGTCTATTGTGCACACCTCAGGCATGCCCAGCCCTGGCTGGTCCCTGATCTGCCATTCTGAAGGACCCTCCTCTTCCCAGTCTTTTCTCATCTCCTTTTCATCCAGACAATTCTCATGCTTCATCAGTGCAACCCAAAGCCAAATCCAGCAAAGTCCCTCACTGGAGATGAAGGCTTCTTGCCTTTCTATTGTGGAAGTGGCAGATCCAGAGGAGTGTTATAAAACCAAAGTTGGCTTTGCCAACATCAGCCTTGCAAGACAGCAACCAGATTTAAAATCCATTCTGCTACCCCCAGCAACATCCCTGAGGCAATAACAAAGGTAAACTGATTTGAGAGAGATAACATCAGAAAGCCCAAATAGTTCTGACCTGTTGATGTGGAAGAGAAAGCATGTTTGTCCAAGAAAACACTCTAAAGATAACTTAAAAATGGTCTCGACCAAGCAGAGTTGAGCCCAAGCACTGTGTCAACAGTGAATATTAGCTCTGCAGAGCAGCTACATGGCACCAGCGAGCCAGAGCAGCATTCAAGCAGCCTCTGCAAGTAGCACAGCCTAATCCCCCTTCCCAGAGGCTGATTTAGGCCAGCAGATCCCCACCACATTCTGCTTACACTCACCCAGTGCATGTCCAAACACACAAGGTAGCCCTAGCAGACAAGCCCCACAAGATAACGTTGCTTGATCAACTCAAACAGAACTAGTAAGTTTGGTTTACTTGGTCCTTTAGGACCCATAAGAGTCCCTTGCAAGAGGCTTGGTGTCCATGTACTGCGAGTGCCACCAGAAAGGGAAGGGCAGGAGGTGACAAAGCAAAACACCAATCAACCAAGATGTTTTGTTTGATCAGTTTCTGCATGCCTTGCCTAGACGCCTGTGTTGAAAACACTAGCCAGTGTCCACCAGCTCTACCTGCCAACAAGTCACTGCCTCCAGCTCAGCAGCAGACACACATTTCTGAGGGTTTTAGGCAGTTTGGAGGCATTAGCACCCAGGAGCAAGAGCTCCTTTGCCATGTGGGACTGTATTCCCAAACCCTAGCAAGGGACCCAGCCATCTCAATCAACATAGGGAAGCTCATGGGAAGGCAGCAGCCAGGGTTGGCAAACCAGCTGTGCTCCGTAAACTCTGCATGTTCACACTTCTGTGGCATTAAAGCTGAGATTTGACACAGGTGCTGGAGTATCATAAAAAGGAAGGAGGTTTTAAGACCAAATGCACAGATGCTCTTGGCTTTGTTTAGCTCTCCGGTGGGGTTGGCACTGGGATCAGGCTTTGCTTTCTGCTTTTCCCCCCAGAGAGAAGGAGCTGTGCTGGTGGAGACCTAGCAAAGGGGAAACTGCAGCCATTTACCCCCAGCAGTGATCCCCACTGGGACCATGCCCTAAGGGAAGGGGAATTTTGGCATTTTGGTTAAGAAGAGAGAACATCATCATTGGCCACAGTTGAAGCTGGCAGAAGAGCCACAGCGCCTGCCTGGCACCAGCCTGAACACAAGCTCCAACCATGAACAATGTTGTGTCTGTAAAGCACCAGTAACATGGGGGGGTGGCAGAGGGACGAGACAATCCCTGCAATTATTTTAGACTTTTTCAGGCCCTACAGAGTCTTGGTTAGGAAATAAATCTGCAAGCATTTTCCTCATTCAGGCTGACAGCACTGAGAAGCACCCAAATGCTGCTTTGCCCAAGCAGAGGCTGCACCACCGGCCCTGAATAGGTGCAACAGGTCTGGTGTGTTGTGGTGTACTTTTTTCCTGCTGCCTGGTCAAGCTTCATGGAGTGACCCCAGTCTAGCAGCCTCATTTAAGAGCATATCAGCCTATTTCCTCAGCCATTCGTGCATGCACCTTAGGCACCACAGGTAGCTGTGGACAGTGTTGTTGCTCATTGCAGGAATTACAAATCAGCATAACCTGCTCCAGATCCTCCTGGATTCAGACTCCCAACCCTGCCTCCTCTAAACACAGGGGCCAGCTCCCCAGTGAAACTGGGGTTCAAAGCCATGCAAGCGGCGAGGTCAGCAGCAAGCCTGTTGCACTCTGCTTGTGAAACCTATAGATCCGGAGGCAGTTGTGCTTAGAGAGCTGAGCCCCAGGAATCTGCAAGGCTCAAGTGTCCACAGCGTGCACATCGCTATTTTCAAAAACAAAAGAAAAAAAAAAGGAATGTGGGGGAAAAGCCCATAACTCACTCCTAAAAGGAGAAAGACTCCAAACAGGTTTCTTTATTATACTGGTACTTGTGGAGATGCTCAGAAGGGTAGAACATCAACTCTCCACCAGTTATAAAGTAGTGTAGAAAACAGATGCTCTTTAATATGATCATCTGTCCCCAGCATTAACAACTGTGCTGGCACGTTAATGAGCCAAATTACCAGAAGCACTGCCGATCCACTACATCTAGCAGTGCTTAACTCTACATTTTGTAGCCCTCACTGAAGTTTGCTTTTTAGAGCATATTAAAAAAAAATCTCCTCGTGTATGCTCACTGTTTGGGGGACTCTCATTCGGAGCTACATCAAGAAAAGAAGAAAAATAGCTCTGAGGCACAACTTTGTTTAACATTTTAGAGACAGCACTTAAGCTATCAGAATTCATCTTTGCTGGCTAAGCCCAGCGCCTTCTGAAACCAGCTCCCGTCCCTGCAGCTCTAATCCATGCCGACTGAAAAAGCCTTTGGGTGTCTACCAATACAATTTCAGCCGTAATTACAGAGCGCTATTAAGTAACACTATTGTTCCCTGAAAAAAGCCTGTCAAGTTATTTATTAGGAAAGGATTTGGCAGATTGAGCCAAATTGCCAAACCTTTGATAGACTGAAACCTTGTTTTCCCTGTGATCTCAATGAAACAGATTTTTTTTTCCCCCCCTTAATGCTTTGAAATCTGAAGTCTGAGTAGTTGTCCCTAAGTGATAACGACAAAGGGCTATTTTCCTGCCACGCTGAAAAAACTGAAATTTTGCTAGTCTTTGCAGTGGAAAATAAGCTGGCCAAAGCAACAAGGTTGGTGACTTCTTTAATTCATGTCTGCAGTAACACACAGATATCTTTCATCTCAGGGCACTACAGAAAGGGTAATACATCATCCCTGCTTTAGGAGTTGGGGACCACAGAGAAGTGAACCAGAAGGCTTTTTTTTCCAAGGCGACCCCTAACTTTCTCAATTCCAATTTATTCTGATACACTTTTACGGTACACAAGAACAGAGCTGCCCTTCATCAGAGCCTCACCCTCTCAACAGGGTGCAAACCCCATGGAAAGCTCCGCCTGCAACTGCCACGAGCCAGGACCACGCATGTCCCAGGGATTCTCCGATGTCCGATAGGGAGTCACACCACAGCATGGCACAGATGCTAGCCCGCTGCTTGCCACCACAAGCACAGACCTGGCTAAACTCTCTTCAGGAATGAGTCCCTCAGTCCTGCTGCACCAAGGAACTGTCCCACAATGAGGATTTCCAGATGACACTGCAATTTAAATTGCTCTTGCTTTCACCAGCAGCACAGTGGCTGGAGACCGAACACTACTTTGGTACTGCTAGGGACGAGCTTTCCCAGCAAGACAACCAGTTTATTCCATCAGGACAAGTAGCATGAAGTAATAATTCAACTTCCAGACCATTGCACTCTTTAAACATTTATAATTATAAACTTTTTCCCACTGTCATTGTAGAAGTATCTTTTCCACTCAGTGCTTGCTGTGATGATATTGCATTTCTAAATGACACGGAGATGACACTTGTGGTTGATCTAGTCAGCATCCCATGATGAATCTTCAAGTAACTGTCAGGAAGACAAGTGTTAACAGATGGATTTCCCTTCCTACACTGCACAGGACAGTATGGACCCTGATGGGCTTGCTCTGTTTCCATATAAGGACGTGCTTTTCACTGCCAACAGCTAATTCCTAAGCAAATTCTTTTCAAATGTTAATTACAGTAGAACATGGGTGAATTTTACTGACCCCATCAAATCTGACAGGCAACTTCTCATCTTACCCAAAGCCACTTAAAAGGAAAATAAAGTTGACTATATCTTCAGGCTAAAATATTTGTTAGTCTAAAAACCTGCAAGCTTCAACCATAACCTTGCAATTTCCCTTGTATGTATTTATGCTGATAACAGGTTTGGGACAGTAATTACTGGGGCTTGTAAATACAAGCAAATATCAGGTCTCAGGGCCAAAGGCCAAAACAAGAGTGTGTCTGGTGTTCAGGAAGACCGGTAACTTACTGTTACTCAATGACACACAGACAAAAGAGACTTTACTCCTAGATCAAGGCTAAGTACTAGACAAGAGGTTGCTTGAAGATCAGGCGGTAATATTTCAAGAGTGGGCTCCTGGAGTCGATCCCTCCTCTTTACTCCTTCAGGAGCAGAAGACCTGCAGGTTCCTTCCCAGCAGATAGCAGCAAGGACCTGTAATATTTATTATTCCTGACCAGCTTCTTCCAAACCTTACCCATCCTTGCATACCTCCAGCTGCTTGGGCACACAGGAAGGCTGCCTCTGCTCGAAGCAGATTTCCCATTTGCAGCTGATGGAATGACCACAATGTTTGGTCACTGGAACACCCAAGCATTTGACCCACAGCAAGGATCAGACAGAGCATCCTCTTTGGTTTGTATTTTTGTAAACAAAGTTGTCCTCTAGTCACCTGCCCATTTATCACCACCATCCCACTGCACTGCAAAGCAAATAAGGCAAATCCTGCAGGAAACATGAGTGGGATAACTGGGAAGCGAGTGCCCTGGGTAAGAGCCAGGTTGTGCAACTCTTCCTTCAGTGATTCACAAGATCTCACCATGGCTGAGGCTTACAGAGGAGGAAAGACCGATAAGTTCAGTACCACTAGGACTAGAGGTTCATAGCATCCCATTTCCAGACGTGAATGAGTTCAGAGTAGGAACAAGGCATGGAGATGTTCATCCCCATTTAGCAGAGGTGACCTAGGAACATACCAGCTTCTCCCATTTAGAGCCTGCATCAAGGATTTGCAGTCTGCAGCCAGAAGGTACAGCCTCTAAGTAACTGGGAAGGTCTACAACCTACACCAGAACAGGTTGGACCTAACGGTTCTTCTGACATTAAAATCTATGAAGCAGCCCCAGGGAGACAGTGGGTGCACCAGGGACATTTCGTCACTTTATGTAAATAGGACAAGAAATCTCACAGTCCAACAACAGAGGGTGGCCCAGGTCCAGACGGGCCCTCAGATGTGCCCATCGCACTGGTCACACACACAGTCGTCCCACCACAACCCACAGCGTGACCCTATGAAGCCAGAGGTTTCTCCAGGGGTTCGTTCACCCACATGCATTTAACACTTCAGCATGTAGGAGGAGAGTGCCAGAATTACCCCCTTCCCCCCCCAATCTGGTCCGTGCAACTGCCCCTAAACCTCCCGATGTCCCTGATGCTCACACCCAGAGCACCCCATGCTCTCCAGCTGCTCCAGAGCAGGGTGCACCCCTTTCCCATGCCTCAGGCTGCCAGACCAAGCCCAAAAATCTAAACTGTAGATGTGTCCTGTGCTTACACCACATCATCTACCTTTCCCCTGGAGAAAGCTCTCTGCTTCTCCCTCTAGCACTACCCCTGCTATTTTGACAGATGTAATACAAGCCCGGTCCAATAAATCTTACTCAAACTGGCCTCGCAGCTGAAGTGCAGTAGCTGCATGACATACTTCAATAGAAACAATTAATGGTTGACAAACATTTAAAAACAAACAGGACATGATATCACTGTAAACAGCTTCTCACATCTGGTCATTGCTGCCCCACGGGAGTTCATATGAGGTCAACTAGAAGCTGCTGCCCCGTTCGAGGGGCTCTCCCTCCCTGCAGGCAGCACAGGGCAGCTTGTTCCTGCTGCCATCCGTCCCTACTCCTCTTCGCTCCCAGCTTCTGGGAGAGGAGTTGCAGAAATTGAAGCCACATCGTGGGGACAGCAGTATAGATGGACACTGTGACAGGCAGAGGTGGCTCAGAGGACACAGCCACCACCTTCTCCAATGAGCTCAGGAAGCTCCAATGCTTTTCCAACAGGTTATATTTCACCAAAGTGGGAAAATGTTGTGAATCTCATGATGTTGGTTAAGCCTGATGCCACCTTGCCAGCCCATCCTCAGCTCAGCCACTCCACCACCACAGGGATGGTGTTCACTATGTCCCCACCAGTACGACCAGCCCAAAGCCAGTCCCTCCAGGGACACCCTGGGGAAATGGGACAGAGATTTTGGACACATCTAATGGCTTTGTCTGACATAATGCCAGTGGGAAGCAGTGAAATATTTTCCAGGAAGATTCAGAGAACAAACAGATTTTAAGCAGGCAGATTTTTTTCAGCTTCACATGTGGAATGAATTAGTGGCCACATCCACCCCACACATGCTCCTTGCTCCTCTGGGTGTTTTCCACAAGCTCCTGATGGTTAGCAGTGCCTGGATGTGAGTTTTTGTTCCCTCCTTCACTGTTACGCTACAAAACCTGAGCTACCCTTCCCAAATAAAGACAAGCAGGGATGCTCCATTTCTATGCCCTTTTCTTGTTTCTCATGGGTGTTTTTAATCCCTAGGGTCCCTTTGATCTGAGTTGGTATCAACCCCTCCAGCCACAGCACATTGGTCCTGCAGTTTCTTTTTAGACAGTGACAGACTCAAACCTCAAACTCTGCTTAAGCACAGAGGGACAAAGGGACAAGCTCTGTTGTGGGTCACATCAACGTACCCACGAAGGGATGGGTGGAAGCTGGCAGGGTGAGGAGCCAGAGCTCCAAAACCATGGTCCTGCCTCTGCCTACAGCCAGTTTAATCCTTGGGTGTCACTCAGCATTTTGTACTAGCACAGAGGAGAAATAATTATCAGCATAGAAAGGCAAGACCCCGGGAGAGCAATTAATCCAGCTTTCTGCACAAGTTAAAGTCCCAACTCCTCTTCTGTTTTGTATCCACAACAACTTTTCTTACTTCTCCCTTTTTGGTTGGGATTTAAGTCTTTGTCTTTACTATGCTTTGATTTCTTCTAATTTACCAGGCCTTTGTATTAGCCTTCCCTCAGCTTTGGCTTCTCCATTTGCTTCTGTGAGTCTGGATTTTCATTTTTTGTCCCTTTTTATGCTTTGGGGTTTGTCATCTTTCCCATGTCTACCAATGCACCTTCCCTTCCTTGCCATGAGCTCTTTGAAGTATCTTGATCTTCCCTGAAGCAGGAGAATTCTCACCCAGATCCCACACATTTCCACCTCCAGACAGGGTGGCCATGGATAACATTCTCCCACATTTATTTAAACCCCAGGGCTGGAGCAGTGCTGTTGGCCATGCACAGCCCTGGCGGCTCCTGGCTGCTTTGAGCCTTGTCTGGAACAACCCTCCTTCTCCCACCCCCCC